>JABCKH010007779.1:0-31459 GCA_018851285.1 Lyophyllum semitale | reverse complement strand
CAAGCGCGTATGGTGCATGACCAGTTGTTGCAGATTCTGATCGTGGGGGACTTACGACAGGACACAATCTAATGCATGGGATGGGGATAGGAACGGTAGGAACAGTCGATGCCTGTAGCGATTCAATCAGTCAATACGTAGGTACTCAACGCTGGAACCTAGGCTATCGCGGGGTTCCCCTCCGTCCCACGGCTGGCCATCCAAGTTTCCGGGCCCTTTGAAGGCGATACAAAGTAAAGAGTGAGCTTCTGGACCGAAGAGCTGGCACCTGACCCCCACGTACCTTCATATTATTGATCCGCTGGTACTTGACCCGCCTAGCGAACCACTCCGACGACGTCACCCCTGTCTCAAAGTCCTTCTCTGGGGTTCTGGCCACTGCCTCTGCGATGAGAGAGCTTTCTTCCACCAACGCGCGGAGGATTATGGAGTCTCCGGGTCGTGTGAAGTAGACCAGGGACCATCTTTCGAGGACACGCTGGTATCCTGGGGGTGGCCTGATTTTGAGTGGGTTAGATCTATGCAAGGAATGTTGACGGGAGCAAAGCCTTACACCACGCGATGAAGGTTGGATCGAAGAATCCCACCACTGAATATAGCTAGCGCATCGCCGATGTTGCAGATAGCATGGCCCGGGAGCGGCTGTTGTTTAATGCTGAGAACAACAACAAACGGCGACACAGTAGAATGATGTACCTTGACGTACTGCCAGGTCTCCGCACCTGGAACGAGAACTTGGAGGCCACCAAGGCGGTTATGAAGAAAAGACTACGCAAATCACGGATAGTTAGCACGAGAGAATATGGTCGAAATCTGCAACCTTACTAGTGATCCGAAGTCTGTATGGCTTCCAAGAACAGGGTAGCCTGGTTCGACCGTGGTGGGAGAAGTTCTCGTTACCCTCGATTCGCTTCCGCTGTATTGCTCGGGGCGATGCTTTCCAAGTAAATTACCAGCTGGCAAGCCGAGCTTATCGTTGAGAACGTCCAACAGGACATTATTGATGTCCAACGAATTCCGGATGAAGGGAGCCACTGTAGACTCCATGCGCGCGTTCACGGTCGAGGGATACGAACGATGCACTTCCTTTGGCCATGCGAGCGCGTCGTCCTTCGCGACATTAATGAACTCCGTAAAGTCCTTTCTCCCAGTCGCATCAACGGCATTGGAGCCTGCGTATTTGTACCTGGAAACACAAATGGGTGGTATCAGTGCCTTTCATCCCTCAGTTAAGTCACGGGTGGATGAATTTCGTTTACCCGAAGGAAACGCCTCCGTCGCCTTGTTCGAACTTCATCCTCTCCTCAATTGGTAGAGCCATCGTCTCCGCACCCATATCAAACATAGCGTTAACCTCGGCGCTGACACCGTGATTTTTGAGGCTGGGTTCGAACAAACGGTAAGTTTAATGTCGGACCGTATTGAAGGACTTTATACGCACTACCAGAATCCAAGCTTGGTCGCAGCTTCCCATAGCCTGTCTATTTCGCTAGATTCGTGGGCCTTGATTAGTTGATAGTCGATTACGAGTAGGGGATGGGTCGGGATATCCTCGGGGAACACTGGAAAGTCGGTAGCAGACATAGGTTGTGCTAAGCGCTGTGTGATAATGGTAGTGGTGTGCTGCAGAACCGCGCAAGAAGCTTCCTATATTTATACCTCGTCTGAACTCCTGAAACGGCCCTCAGGACCCGAAGGGCTCAATCGACTCTAGCGTAGGAAGAGCATCATCAGCGCATACGGTAATGTATGTGCCGGCTCGCAGGTGCACCTCTTGAGGAGTCCTTCAGAAGGAAGGACTCGGACATGCGGCGGCTCAAAGATGTCGCCAACGGCATGCCGAATGGGTGCTTGGAGGTGGCGTGAGTGAACGTATGACGTCATGAGAGGCCGTATCCAAAGGACGCGGCGATGGTATTCTCTGTAAGGAACCTAAGAAGTTCGGTCGCGTAAGGACAGATGACACAGACAGGAGCAATATCGCGGACGAGTTCGAAATATGCGCCTATTTTAGCGAGAAGATATCTCGTTCAGCGTAAGTACATGAGGTATCGGTCAAGAGTCAGCAGCGAAGGAATTAAGTGGTGGGAAATCGCATGAGGTATGGGTCAACAATGAGGAGCACAGGCAGTGGGAAATCGAAAGTATGACTCGGGGTCGGAGAACACGGCAAAGCATTAGTCCATCTGCCCTCCGTAAACTGTTAGAAGAATAAGCCGGTGCTCAGATTAGCTTCGAAGACATCCCCGGGTAAAGACATACTCACTACATAGTACAATTTAAACAAAAACAGCAAAAACAACTGGTGCGAAATCGGATCATGAGCGTCAAAAACCCCCAAACAAAGAAACACTCACTACATAGCACACATAGCACACATAGCACCACTCACAGAGGTCGTTCAAGCGGCGGAGCAGCCTGCCGGGCGTTCGGATGTACAGGTTTCCTGTGTATCGTCCTCTTCCCACAAGCCTTCTCCCTCTCATGCCTCAACCGCGCATCAGGTCTCGACAAATTACTCCTACACAACGGGCAAATCTGCTTTCCCCCTCCAATCTCCGCATTCTCCACGTGAATGGTAGCAGTCAGCAGATGGCGCTTCATCTCGTAGTTGCCGCGGAACGTGAGCTCGCACCACCAAACGGAACATTTGACTCGTTCGCCTGGTTTTCGTGATGTACTGCTGCTGCCCGCAGCTTTCGGTTTGCGCGTGGCTTTCGTTGTTGAAGGATTAATAGTCGGATCGGGAGGAGGATAGGGAGCTGTAGAGAGCGAAATTTCACCGCGATTACGGGGGGCGTGGGTGGTGGGTCGAGCGGTCTGGGTAGATGGCTGGGACTCAGAGCTATTGTATTTGAAGACGTGTTCGAATTGGAACCCATCGAGGTTCATCGTCTGAGGGGCCTCGGGCAATGAGCTCGAGTCGTCCGGTGCAGGTAGAGCTGGCTCAGGAGAAATGGACGTGGCGGAAAGATCAGGGGAGATCGACGTCGACAAGGGTGATAGACGGGGAACGTGTGAATGTACACTCGAAGGTGGAGTAGTACTTTCTGCAGAGTATCTGGATACATCTGACGATCCGGATGTCGAAGGAGTCGCAGAGGACGAGGTATCCAGAGAGAGAGCACGCACTCTCGATATGAATTCGAGGTTGTTCTTCTCGTTGTCATTGAACGGTGAAGTGGATTCTCGGGTTGTCGTGCTCGGGGAACCAGAGGACGAGTTGAGCGGGAAAGGAAGTGTTCCGACCGGAGGACTGAACCACGAGTCTTCTGACTAGAGAGAGTTCAGAATCATGTTTCACGACAAAGAAAGATGTTACGTACCAGGCGTGACATGCTGAGTGCCGAACTCCCGTGGTCACTGGTGTCTGACGGGCTGCGAGAACGTCGGCCAAAACGTCTCTGGACACTGAAGCGCGGTGGAACTACGGAGACCTCTGTGGTTTTCAATGTCGTTGATGGCCGCGGTTCCACCGATTGATCCCTCTGAGGCCCATGGGTATCGCCTGGAACTTCTTCTGGAATCACAGACAACGGTACAGCGCTGGAAGTCGAGCTACCAACCAACGGAAGAATAATCTCGGCATAGTCGGGCGCCGGCGAAACGGCTGACGGGGGCTGGACGTCGGGCACCTCGTCCGTCATTTCTATACTAGGGAGGATGCTGGAGAAATCTGGCAGTATTGGTGAAGGGGTATCCCCAGTCGCGTCAAATTCTCGGTTGAGAGGAGGTTGCATTGAAGGTGAGTCTTCTTTCGAAGGTGGAGGCGGATCCGGGCTCGGGCCAAGTATCGGATGGGGTCGACCTTGAAGGTCTGCAAGGGAGATAACGGGAATCCCATCATAAAACTCCTTAAATTCGGCGTTGAGGCCAGTTTGGTGTGGGTCGAGGACGATCCTGATAAAGCGTAGGTATGTTAGAGGGGGTAAGTTTCTATCGAAGAAAAGACGACGAACTGTTCCTTTGTCCTGCCAAGAAATCCCTCTAGCTTGGGCAGGGGATATGTCAATGGAGGTCCAGACGCAATAAATAGCTTGATCTTGGCCATGGCTGCAGCAAAATCCGGCACTCCAGCCGCAGGGCTATGATATCTCGGGCGATAAGCAAAGGTTCTCCAAGATTTGAATGAAAAAGACGTACGGATCCATAATAATTTCAGGCTCATCCTCCAGCGGTCCACCTATTCCTATATTAGTGTGGCTGTCGTCGTCCATATCCGCCATCGCAGACTGGAACAATGTCATCGGCTCTTCGACTGCTTCAGCTGGATCACCCGCCATCGGGTTCGTGGATTCTGCGGTGGCTTGCGACATAATAGTTTTGGAAAGGCCAGTGAGTGTAACGGAAGAAGAGCCATCGCTATCTCCTTCATAGGTGGCTGGGTTTGTGGGTCCACTGCTACACGTGTTGATGAAGGAGGAAGTCACGGAGCAGTCGGAGTAACGCGCTGTAACGCGGCGGGAGGCGGCGGGCCGTGGGCGCTTGATGGCTTCGTCACGACATATACTGCCATATAAAAAAGAAATATGTACCAAGACAGACCACGCAAGCGTGCTTATAAGGATAAACCACTTCGAGAGGAAGATCATGCTCCTGGGTACGGTGAGTAAGTAGTAGCAATGAAGAGAACGAAACGTGGAGAATATGTCCCTGTCTTCGCTGTGTTTCCGATCCATTTGCGCCCACCAGTACCACTTCTCCTTTTCCGCATTTCTGATTACTGACCACCTCTTGTTTTCTCTTACAGGTGTCAGGAGGAAGCCGTCGCCCTCCTGAACCTCGTTTCGTGTGTGAAGGTCGTACCTTGCGGTCGCTGCGCGGAGTTCGTCGACGTCAAGAACCTGCGCCGCTCGTAGAGGTACTTGTGAACGAGAAGTGCAGCGCACAGCCGCTAAAGGAGCAGCAGGGCGCGCCAGTGATCGGCGCGGAGGGGGAGGCGGGTGAGACTCGGAGGGGGCGAAGTACAGACTCTGGAGACGTAATTGGGTTTGAGCTTGGGCTTTGCATTGTCAATGATATGAACTTGGTGTTTCAAGTTGTTGACGGTGTGACGAGATTCCAGAGGCCGGACCGCTGCCTCCAATCCTCACCCACTCTCGCTCAAGCTTTATGCTCCATCTCGTGTCGCGTCATGTACTTACATTTTTACTTTAGCTGTGCCATGACCATGACCATTGTTGGTGTACACGGCTTGCCAATTTTTGTCCGATCCTCGGTACCGACGAAGAAGTTTTTGTGCAGAACTAGGAGTTAACATTCAAGGGATAAGACTCGAAGTTGGCTTGAGTAGGAGGTTCAACCTGTGCTGTACTGGTGCGCAGCGGGGTGTGAAGGCAGATATATATACAAAGATGCACATACATAACGACAACGACAGGATTTTAACACCAGGTTTATCCGAACCTCTGCTTGGCCATCTGTTGGAACATGTCCATTGTAGCCTTCGTATGTGTGCAAATTCAGCATCGCCCCGAGAACGAGACAGGGAAGAGATGACAATACCTGTTCCTTTTGCTTGAACATACTGGCTCGTTCCCGAGCAGCAGCAGCCTTTTCATCTTTCGCAGCGCTGTACCGCTGCTTCGTCGCATCCCTCCTCGCAATTCTGGTGGATATCCGCGTATTGAGAAATGGCTCTGGTGGCGAGGAAGGATGCAAACTCACTGTTCCCTGAAACTATCTCCACCACCAAGCAACGTCGACTCGTCAGCTTCAAGCCCCTCGTCCCCTTTCTCTGCGAAGCTTTTATTCACTTCCCGCCTAGCACGCTTTTTCTCTAGCATCCCTTCCCGACCCACTTCCTTTGGCCCCACCATTTCCTCAACCCGCTCCTTCGCCTCAAGCTTGTCCCGTTTCCGCTTATACGTCCGATCCTCTTGTTGTTGCTCAGCCATCATTTCACGGGATAGCGCTAGATCAGAAGCGGAAGGCAACGTTGGCCCTTTGACGCGCCCACTGCTGGGTCCGGCGTGTGAAGGTGCATCACGGTGGTATGTCGCGGCGCTGATCTCCTCCCGTGCGGCCTTGAGGGCCTCGTCATCCGCTCGAGACTTCTTCGATGCGAAGGACCATTTGTACGCCGTTTGGGCTGTTGCGGGGACCGTTGAAGGATCGATACCGGCGTATAGGGATTCTGTGGGGTATATCAGCATGTGATCCTTAGCGATTGTGGAATAATTACTCGAAAGTTTCCCTCTGTTCCAAGCCTGGTTTCGTCAGATATAGATATATGAGCAATCGAAAGAAAGAAAGAAACGCACCTTTATAAACTTCCGAAAGTAACTATTCAACATATTAGAACTCACCGAGGAAAGGAACGGACACGCTTACCTTCTAGCTTTCTCACCAGTAAGCTGATCAAAGTACTACCAAAGACGGTAAACCTGAGAGCTAACTTGAGAGGGTGGCAAGCTCACCTTTCCCTTCTCATCTTTCAACCAACTTCTGAACTCTTCGATTTTCTGGAAATAGTCAGATTCGGATATGGGAGAGGCGTTGTTTGGCAGTTGGATATCTGCTTCTGGCGTTCTTTGACGTTCCCTACCAGGAGACCTGGAGCGTGAACGGCGAGATGGCATGGTAAGTTAAAGGTGAACTTGTGAATCGTTTCCGAGTCGGTCGGATTCGGGCCGCGGTCAACCGCTCCTAAAACATGGATAAATACTTAGCCCATCGCCTCCCTCAACGCTCATTCACTTTGACGCATCCGGTATACGTATCTTCCGGGCCCAATCCCTTCACTGACTTGACTTGACATGAACTCAGAGGCAGAAGAGTCCAGCGATGTGGAAATTACCATTGGCAAGATTGACTTGCCCGGGTATTTCGGCTCGCCTCCGTACCTGCATCTCTTTGAAGAGCAGGAACTGCACGCCAAGAGAACCTACGGCTCTGATGGGGGGCAGCTTAATATCTCGGAAGGCGAGATAAACCAGGATGGAATTTCATTCTATCGGGCTCTGAGATTTTTCCGTTCGATTGAAGGCTTCTATAAAGCGCGTACCATCCTTTGTTGACTCGTCTGGCTTCCCTAACCTTCAGAACAGGGATCGCTGGACTTGACGGGGCGACACTTACCGGTAAGTTTCTTTCAACTAATTGAGAGCCCTCAGTCTGATGAGTTGTGATAGCGCCTCCTGGAATTGCAGGAGCAATGGAACGCATACCTCGCTGACTTCTTGGAGGTGACCGTTCACGCCAAAGAGGTCACGGGTGATGAACGAAACAGTAAAGACCGGCCTTCTGTTCGCTTCAAGTTCGAGCACAAAGCAGCTTGGACAAAGTTCCAGAAGAAATTCAAGATATCTTCTAGACTGAATTACGGCATGCTTTTAGTTGAGACAAGTAATTTTCCTTCACGTCCGCTATTATATCTAAATCTAATTCAGGCTATGTAGGACAGGTCCTTTCCACTATCGCAAAATACAACATTCCCCAAATCCAGCATCTTCGCATTGTCGACCTACCTCCTGAAATCATTGACCACATTTTTCGAAAAGCAGACTTAAGAAAAGCACGCCTACTGTCATCCACTTGTCATCGTCTTAATGAGATTGGACAACGTCACATCCACTATGTACGTTCTTGTCTCTCATCTTCATGAGGGGCGTAGCATTCACCTAGATTGAAGAGCCGTAGGCTTGCGCTAAACATACTTTTGACCTGCAAGGCGAATCGGGACGGGATACCAATGACAGAGCTCCTGAAACAGATTGCAATATCGGCTCGTGAGCAGACCTTGTCTGCTACAAATTTCCTTCTCAGCCGCCGAGACCTGATGGACAAGCTTCGCCACCTCTCTATATCAGACACCTGGGATGTGATGAATTTCGAGGATCACTTCGACCCGGAGTTCTTCATTACCTTTAATGAGGAATTTCGTGTCCCAGTATATCGGTCCTTTATCACTGTTCTCGTGTCGAGTGTCAACCTCACGACTCTGAAACTGACCAATTTGACCCTTTGGGAGGGTATCGTCCGTGGCATTCATGTCCTTCATCATCTCCACACACTTGACCTCGCCGATTGCAACTTTACAGAAAATGTGCGAGCGTTATTGCACTCGGATCCTCACCTGCTCGCCTGGGATTCCGTGTATAACCTCAAATTATCCTTTTCATCGTTTGTCAGCGACACCTGGGACGTACTGTTGCTATGCCCTCAACTTCGCACATTCTCGGCTCAGAATACACGCAACCTCTTGACCCCCCCGTCCATTCACATCTTAAACGGGCCCTCACCCTTCGCGACGCTAGAGAGCATCTACCTTGAAGGTATCGCACCGGGAGACTTAGTGGAATACATTGTGTGGCTTCTGTCCGGCCCAGACCTGGACAGGTTGACGCAGTTTAAACTCAACTCACCCACTGGAATGCCTGACAATCTCCTTGGAATTCTTCTCGACGTCTTCGTTCGTAACAGGTCCCCTCTGCGGGTCCTAGTGCTCGAAGGACTCGAGGAGGCCGAGTTCGGTCTCTTTGATGAGATCGTCCATTGCTTACCTGATCTCACTAGTCTCACACTGATTCGGCGTGCAAGCAATCGCCAGATACACAACAGGCCCGTGGTTTGGCCGCACGCAGCATGGGAGTATGCAAAACGTCTGGAGGGGCTCACCCACCTTGAGCATCTGGGGTTCAATTGCTGTGAACCTCTTTGTGCATCGTCCATCGCGTTGCACAGATTCGAGGAGGGGTTCTATGATGACGATACCGACATTGATGTTTTGGAAGAGTACACGGTTGAGTCTTATTTTGATGAGGATCGCTGGACACCGGCGGTGTTTGCAGCACATTGTCCAAGCCTGCGGACGTTCATCACTTTGCAGTCGGTGTTGGACATGTGGTGCATTCACCGCATGGATAATGGGGCCATATTCGCTCAACGGCCGCACAGAGGGTACGACCCTCCACGGGACCGATGGAACCCGACAGGAGAAAAAGGGCATTGGCCTTATATATTACCGGAAGGACAGCAAGCCGAGTTTTTTAAAGATTAACGACGCGCCGTTCCACGTTGTGCTCGTCACGAACATAAAGTATCACATAACCACGCGCACTGGATCCGCATGCATCGAGCGACTCCTCGCACGCCCGACCGCTGTAAGTTGGAAAAGCAGGCCTATCATGGCGGAGCCGATCTTGGGGAAGGTAGGAAAATGGTAGGAAGCGTCGGAACATATCAGAGTGTGTCTCCACAAGCCAGTGTTTTGGTTGGTACGTGGTTTATGCAGAAAATTTGATACCTATGCTAGAACAGTTTGGGTTCTTTCAATATGTTCTTGCGTAGTCGGAGGCTTTTGAACAACAATGGAAAACATCCCAGGCACTTTCTGACGTCATACTAGTAGCAGCGGCCTGTTCAAGACCTGTTCGACCAGGACGCCTTCTCCTCTCCATTCTCCCTTTCATCCTACATAGCTGCACGCCTGAAATGGATCCAGATCAATCCGACGTGGACATTGGCCATGTGTGGGAGTACAAGGTCTGCTATCCTCCATATCTACTTCTTTTCGAAGAGGAAGAAGCATGTGCGAAGGCGTACGAGGAAGCGCATATGGAAGTCGCTGAAGGAGGGGTGGACGCAGAGGATCTTGAAGACCAACGTGACGTTGCATACTATCAGACGCTCCGTCTTTTCCGCTCTATCGAAGGGTTCTACAAGGTATGTAACGCGCTTATACTGCGACTCGCGCAACACTGTCTGACTATTTAACTTAGGGATCACTCGACTTGACAGGCCGCCATCTTTTTGTAACTTCCTCTCGAGTCTGTATACCAATTCTTTCATTTAATGGTAACCCAGCGCTTCCTGGAATTGCAGAAGCAATGGAACGCGTATCTCGCCGATTTTCTGGAGGTGACCGTCCACGCCAAAGAAACTACGAACGATGAATATGACTGGAACGGTGTGCCTCTCGTCGATTTCAAGTTCAAACGCAAGTCCGTGGAAAAAGTTCGAGAAGAAATGGAAGATCTCGTCCAGTTGGGACTACGGCACACTGCTGCTCGAAACCAGTACTCACTTGTCCTTTCTGTCGCCGGCGAGTGATATCTGACCCAGATTCTGCAGAAAAAGTGCTTGCCACCATTGCAGAGCACAATGCGTCCCATATCCAGCGGCTCTGCCTCGTCGACCTACCCCTTGAAATGCTTGACCTGATCTTTCAGGAAGCAAATCCGGGCCAGACGCGTCTGCTTTCATCCACATGCCATCTTTTGAATGACATTGGACAACGTTACGTCGTCGGCGTACGTATTGTTACAATTCTTGTCAGGCGGCACAGCATTCATTATCTTTTAGAGCCGCAGCTTCGTATTCATCCCGCCTCCCTCTATGTGGAAGAGGATAAATGACATCGACATCGCAAGAGCCACTGAGCATGTAAAGCAGGTGGCAGTATCGTGTCGCGAGCGAATTCTGTCTGCTGTCAGTTTTCTTCTCAGCCGGCCGGACCTTCTGGACAAGTTACGACATCTCTTGATATCAGACTTCTGGGATATGAGGTTGTTTGAACGTTATCTCGACGCGCAGTTCAACGTCCACGCATTCGACAAGGAATTCCGCCTTCCCGTCTATCTCTCCTATGTCAATATGCTCTCGTCGAGTGCCAACATCACCGATTTAGAGCTCAATACCTTGATTCTGCCATCGATAATCGTCCGTGCCCTCTGCGATCTTAATCATCTGTACACCCTCCGCCTCTACTGCTGCGATTTCACTACAAACGCCCAGGCACTTTGCAGTCGGAACCTGGCCAGCTCGTATGTAATTCTGTGTACAACCTCCAGCTTGTTTTTCTTGCAGGCACTCCCAGGTTTTGGAACGCTCTCTTGCTATGCCCTCGACTTCGTACATTCTCGGCTCAGGACACGGTCGAGGATCTGATCTCCCCACCTCCCTATCTCATAAATGGACCCTCCTCCTTCGCGACACTCGAGCGTATTTACCTTGAAGGCATATGTACGAATGACCTGATGGACTACATGCTGTGGCTTTCCTCTGGCCCAGACCTAGAAAGGTTGACGCATTTTAAATTGCATGCCTATGCTGGAATGTCTGATGAAAACATTCTCCTCCTTCTCGACGTTTTCACCCGAAATAGGTCCCCTCTACGGATTTTGGCACTGGAAGGCCTCGCACAAGCGGATTTCAACCTCTTCGACGAGATTGCACATCGTTTTCCCAATCTAGCTGGTCTCACGCTGATTCGCCGGGCAAACAAGGGTCAACTTCGAAACATGCGTATCCGCTGGCCGCACGCCACATGGGAGCACGCAAAACACCTCGAAGGGCTCACGCAACTTGAGCATTTCCGCTGGAACTCCGATGAACCACTCTGCGCGTCATCCGCCCCTTTGCGCAGATTCGAGGAAGGATTTCGTGTCGAAGACCCTTGTTTGGAATTTTCGGCAGAGGCCACGGATGATGATTTTTTTGCTGAGGATCGATGGTTGCCAGTGGTGTTTGCGACACACTGCCCGAGCCTACGGACATACTCCGTGTCGCGATCTCTGGCTGGCCTGTGGTGCATTCATCGAAGAGATAATGGCACTATCATTGCTCAGCGCCCGGCCAAGAACTGCATCCCCCCCGGCGATCGATGGAATCCGAAGAACTATACCGGGCACTGGCCATTCATTTTGCCGGAACGGCAGGGATTTAAGCCCTCGTCATTCTGATGCGACCACCCCTTCACGCTTCTGCATGTGCCTAACGCCTCGACATATTATCGTTCCGCAACGGATCAAGGGATCTCATGGTGTGGAAGTATTGAAGTTGTATGATAAGTGATGTACGAGGATTTGATGCAGGGTATCTTGCAGATGGGCGTCATTAGTCACAGGTGCTGGTCGCAATGCGCAGTTGGATTGAGGATAGGTGGTATGAGATTTTACCTCAAATCGATGTGATCGCAATGTGATTCGTGATCGTTCAACGCATGTTGGTGGCGCTTTTGGACAACAAAGGAAAACAAACCCCTGACTCCGAAAGAGCCCATTTTATTCCGTCACTTTCCTCCTCACCTTTGTACCTTCAGTCCCTTCTTACTTCGCCTTCTTGGAATGGACTCAGACTCGGATCAGTCTGATGTAGAGATTAACAAAATTGGATTTCCCCGGGCCAATTCTCACCCGTACCTGCTTCTCTTCGGCAAGGAAGAAGCAACCGCGAAGGCGTTCGCGGACCGAATGCGGAGGGACGCCGCTCAAGAAGACCTGGGCCCTAACGGACTTATATTTCAAGAGGACATTAAATTCTATCATACTCTCCGATTTTTCCATTCTATCCAAGGATTCTATAAGGTAAGTAGCGTCCGACTTCCGCGACGCAGCCTCACATTTCCGTCCAGGGATCGCTTGACTTGACAGGCAGACATCTTCCTGTAACTTTTCGTCAAATCCATCTGGCAGGCCTCGGTTTAACGCGGTCTTACAGCGCTTTCTCGAATTGCAGACGCAATGGAATTCGTACATCGCTGACTTTTTGGAGGTGACCATTGACGTGAAACGAATTACGAGCGACGAACGAGATTCAGATAGCTTTCCCTTCACTGACTTCAAGTTTAAACACAAGTCGGCCTGGAATACCTTCCAGAAGCAATGGAAAGTGTCGCCCCGGTTCAATTACGGTACACTGCTGCTTGAAACAAGTAAGTATCCGCCAATATGATATAGGTTTAACTTGACTCGGGCTCTGCAGGGAAGGTGCTTGCGACCATTGTAGAACATAACACCCCGCAGATTCAACGTCTTTGCCTCGTCGACCTACCTCCTGAGATTCTTGACCATATTTTTAGAGAAACGGACCTAGCAGATGCACGCCTGCTTTCCTCTACGTGCCATTGCCTTAACCGAGTTGGGCAACGTTATATATTCAATGTGCGTTTATAAACTTTCCCCGCGCAGTCCCTAACATAGCTATCATCTAGAAACGCAGTCTTGTATTTAGCCCTCCTCGGTCCCTCTGGAAGGAGCTGAGCAGCATGAGCAAGGTAGAAGCGGCCAAGAATCTGAAGAAGATGGCAATATCGTCTCGCGATCACGTAGCGTCCATGGCGTGTTTTCTCCTCAGCCGCCCGGACCTCACGGACAAGCTGTGGCACCTCACCTTGGCAGACCAGTGGGATGTCATGAAGTTCAGCAGATATCTGGACGCAGGGTTTAATGCCTCGATTTTTGACAAGGAATTTCGTGTGCCCATTCATCGATCCTTCACAGACGTTCTTGTATCGAGCGCCAACATCACGACGTTAGAGCTTCATAGACTGATCCTGCCGCTGAAAATCATCCGCGGCATCCGTGATCTTCAGCATCTCCACACCCTCCAACTCGTCGACTGTGACTTCACGCAACATGCCCAGAGCTTGTTGCGGACAGACCCTGGCCAGCTTGTCTTTAATTCCGTATACAACCTCCAGCTCGTTTTCGTAGAAGGCACTCGCACCCTGTGGGATGCAGTTTTGCTCTGCCCTAATATTCGCACATTCTCGGCGCAGGATATATATGATGATATGGTCCCTCCACCTACCTACCTCATAAATGGACCGTCATCTTTTGCAACACTAGAGCATATTTATCTCGAGGGTTTGGCCTTTGGAGACGTGATGGATCATGTTTTGTGGCTTTCATCCGGCCCCGATTTGGACAGGTTGACGCACTTCAAAGTTCACGCCCACGCTGGCATGTCCGACCATCACATCCACCTCCTTCTCGACACTCTCACTCGCAAGAGGTCCCCTTTGCGGGTCTTGGCACTGGAAGGGCTCGCAGAAGCGCAGTTCGGCCTTTTCGACGAGATCGCGCATCGCTTCCCCAATCTCACTGGCCTTAGGCTGATTCGCCGTGAAAGCACACGTCAATTTAAAAATAGGCCTGTCGTTTGGCCGCATGCCACTTGGGAGTATGCAAGTCATCTTCAGGGACTCTCCCAGCTTCAGCATTTCGAATGGAACTGCCATGAATCTTGTCCTGCGTCCTCCGCCCTGTTAGTCAGATTCGAGGAGGGCTTTTATGACGAGAAGGCCGATGTCGACACCTGGGCAGAAACCAAGGATGATTATGATTTTGACGAGGATCAGTGGACACCGGTGGTGTTTGCAACTTATTGCCCAAGCCTACGAACATACGGCACATCAGAATTGATGATGTATTTGTGGTGCATTCATCGAATGAGCCATGGGGCCATAGTCGCTCGGAGGCTACCAAAAGAGTATATCTCTTCCCGAGATCGATGGGACCCTCCTCCATATACAGGGCACTGGACATATGTCTTGCCAGGAGAAACAGGCGTTGAGCGTCTAGAAGGTTGATGATAATCCTCATATTGTTGACAAAGTAACAACCAAGGCATTTCTCTGACGATAACAAGAATAAACCCCGAGTATTTTATCCCCCATCTGGGTTGAGACATATATCATCTGTCAGTGGGGATTTGTATATTCATGACGTAGATATGGAATTTTAAGGCTGCGTTGCAGATAATGGTGTTAGCTGCGACAATTTAGAGGATTTCTGATGTCGAGAGGCTGGGGAGCTGAAAGTGTAATCAAGGTTTCTTTCAGGCCACTAATTGCAGGTCGCGTACGGGCCATCTCGATCAAGGACGCCAAAATTGACCTGGATCGTCAGTGATATCATCATCGGATACATACCTCGTACCTAAAGAGTCCGAGTCGCTGAAGCATGGCGCCCGAATCTGCTGCGAGCCTCTCACGACGAAGACACACAAGCACCTACAAGCTCTGCACTGATTTTTCTTTGAGATATCCTCAGCACAAGCAAAATCACAAGGTGGCTTCTATCTGTCCTGTGAGCGTGCTCACAAAAAACGGGGAAGAGAGAGAGCAGAAGGCAAACACGGCCGGAGTCAAGAATGATTATGATTTTGACCGTGAAGGACCGGTGTATATCAGTGGTGAAGTTTGTATGCATTGCCAGAGCTTAACGACATACACCAGGTCGGAATTGGTGATGAGATCGTGGTGCATTCACTGAAAGGGTAAGGGGCCGCTCAGAGGCCCAGAGAAATACACCTTTGTACGGGACCAGCATGACCCGCCACAGTATATGGCCATATATATTTCCGGGCGAAAGCGTCTAGAAGGTTGACGGTAATCCTTTTTATTCGGTGGAGGCTCGTTTTACGTTCGTTGGCGAAGTAACAAGGAGGACAAACCAAGACTTTCCTCCAACATTTCCTGCAGATAACGAGAACCAGCCGTTATTTGGGTCAACACATACATGCAACATCTGTTGTGCATATGAGATAGACATGGAGAAATTTACGGCTTTGCAACAGCTTGGAGGTTTTCTGGCGTGGGGGGAAGCTGGCCGCTGACTGCAAAACAAACGACACCGTTCGCGTGACGTATCAACTTCTGAGGCTTTAAGTTTGGACAATCGTCTTGAATGCGCACATTATACCTGTACTGGTGCTTACACAGATCAAAAAAGGGCAATCCAAAAAATGGTGGATTTCCCATCATGTTTCCAATCAAGTGACGTATATGGCTCCCAGCAGAGCACTAGTCCTTCTCATTCCATGACGGTCACTAGATCCAGCGGAAGGATCTGACACTTGGCACGGTCGACAAAGTTCTCCTCGTCGGGAAAGACAATCTCCCTGTATTCATCGGACAAGAAGACCTGGTGTTCGAAGGTCAGTCACCCAACCCAGCGTGAGCAAAAAACAATACAACAGACGCACATCTATTAAGTCCTGGTGATTCTTTCCATCAAGCATAACCATGCCGTCCCAATCTGCTGCAGGCACCCCCATCGCCTCGCACGTCGCAATATGTTTATCGTTAACGTGTGTCTGCAGAATGCGACTTAGAGCCTGGTGCACGACTCGTAAGAACGAGGGGATGGCATACCTGCTCGTACTTGAGTACGTTCTTCTTCACAATTTCGAGAGACTTGAAGAGCTCGCCGTGAGGGCCGCTCCAGTAGCGGCTGAACTCTTCCTTAGATATGCTAGATTTCTTCTTCAGGAAGATGACTATGCGAACGCGGTCTTGGCGGAATGGGTTGGACATGGTGGGTTGATGAGAAGCTTGCGAAAGTGAAAGTCGATGTGCTTATAAGTCGCGGGTGAAATCACAGCCGGCGCCGATGGATGATGTCCACAAGCGAGAGCCTCTGATGCTCCAGATAGGCCCTTGTGACTTGCTGAGTCTCGCTGCATCTTACTATTAGCTACTGCGATGTCCGCGTGACAGATAGCAGGAAGGGTTGCCTAGGGTTGCCTGTCAAGAATCCTCCACAATCATAATGTACTGTGCAGTCATGCGGTGTACAGCCTGATCCTCTGCCTCGCAGGCAGTATCTCCATTTGACCTTCGATTCGAAGGTGGCGATGTGGGTAGCGCCGCGAAGAATAACTTTGTCCGGAGAGTATAGCCCCTCTTTTCTTTCTTTACACCTCGACGATAGTCCATGAATGTGTAGATGACCCGATAGATCGCATAAGTCATCTCGGTCGAAGACGCTAGAATTGACCTAGATCATAAGTGATATTAATATTATTATCCGATGCATACCTGGTAGATGCCCATGCGCGAGAACCGTCCTAGGGAAGCTCCTCTACGGGTCTGTCCGGAAAACAGCATCTTTTGGAGCCAACAATATTAATGATCATTTCCTCTCAGAAAGTAGCGTCTTCTGGGCGATGGGGACAGATGAACAAAAAGAAGGGGATAGATAATCTTCTGCCCATAGGGAGAATTGGGTATCTTTCATGCTTGTAGTACTTGAACAAAGGATAGGTGACCTGGCGTCGAGAATGGACATCGACAAGGCCTTGGGCGATGAAACTGACGAAATAACGCGTCAGAATACCTTTTTTGGACGCGTTTTGGGGCAATCCACGAAATCTTTGTTCGGGATAGCGTATTTGAGGCTAGCTTTTGGCGGACAGACTCATAGGAGAGTCCGCGAGAATCAGTCGGAAAGCATTTAGCACGGATTTATTGCCGCCATAGTGCCTAAAGTTGTAGGGTTTGTTGAAGGACATGAGGTTAGAGGCGTGCCACATGCGATACATACTAGGCTAGAAATCGGTGGGGCTAAAGCGTGGCGCTCGACCTTGAGGCAGTCATTACGGAAGTTGCCGAAATATCCCGGGTCCGCCTGGGGCCGCGTGACAAAGACACACAAACACCCATTCTGCATCGATTTTTGAAGCACCTGTAGTTGCTCTTCGAGATATCCTGAGCACAAGCAAAGCCACAAGGTAGCTTCTACCAGTTCTGTGAGGATGCCCACAAAAAAGCAGCGAAGAAAGAGCGGAAAATGCGGTTAAAAATCAAAGAAAAGGAATCGAGCAATCTTCCAAGTCATAAAGAGCTCAGAATCCGGTGGCTCGTGCGTCCTTTTAGACCGTGAGAACTTCCAAGCGATTTGGGGGTTAGTTTCAGTGCTTTTCATCGTATCCTCCTTTCTTCCCCCCGTCACCCTCTTCGCACATTGATTTTGCGAATCTTCGAATTTCCACTCCAAACTCGCAACACTTCGACAACTTATCGTAATGGCCCGTACCAAGGTTTGTTCTTCCCCTCTCCGTCCCCAAATCGCTCATCGCTGACCACGACGTGCTCCACAACAGCAAACCGCCCGCAAATCCACCGGAGGTCCGTGGTCACCACTGGAATCTGCCTACTATCGAACTCAAAGCTGATAACAACTCTTTTCTCCAGGCAAAGCCCCTCGTAAGCAACTTGCAACTAAGGCAGCCAGGAAGACGGCAGCGGTACGTCGTTGCGCCACCGTCGTCGTCGTCGTCGTTCTTACCGGGCTGACTCAACACTTACCTTTCTAGACCGCAACTGGCGGTGTCAAGAAGCCCCATCGCTTCAGGCCCGGAACCGTTGCTCTCCGTGAAATCAGGCGTTACCAGAAGTCGACTGAGCTCCTCATCAGGAAGCTTCCCTTCCAGAGGCTGGTTCGTGAAATCGCCCAGGATTTCAAGGTGCATACCCTCTACTCGCCTGTTATCGCTCCATGCTTACCCTTTTCGACGACCAGACCGACCTCCGCTTCCAGTCGTCTGCCGTCATGGCCCTCCAGGAGGCCGCCGAGGCTTACCTCGTCTCTCTTTTCGAGGACACCAACTTGGCTGCTATCCACGCCAAGCGAGTCACCATGTACGTGTCCCTTTTGTTACTCCGGCTCCGCAGACATGACTCACACGCCATACTTTGCATAGCCAACCCAAGGACCTCGCTTTGGCCAGACGTCTGAGGGGTGAGAGGTCCTAAATGCATGCAGAGACACTACGATCCCTTCATTTTCTTCATCCGCCTCCATCGTCCTCGTTTCTTTCTTTATATATTGTCTTGTGTGTGATATTGGTAGGTCAGAGACCGTGTACTTTTTGTATCTAGTTATTGCCTCCCATGAATGATATGTATCCATGCGTGCCATATGCCACGCATCTAATATTGCAGCAGTATGAAAATATGAGGACTATAGAAAACAGTTTAGGGGTTGCTTATGTAGTGAAGTGTGAGAGATGCGGACGCGTCGCGTGTTTCTAATTCCGTCCAACACGTTCAATTGAACTCATTTTTTTTTCACCTGTGCCATCGACCATGGACGTAAGCTTCACAGCTCTTCCCAACCCAAGCCACGATTGCGCTCGCGACCTTCTACAATTCTTTCCACCCGAAGGTGTTCCTTTACCAGCAACAGCAGACCAAATTACATGGGCAGTGACATACAAGAACCGCGTCATAAACTGCCTCAATGCAACCCCACACTCTCGTAATGTCAACCAATCCTTTTGCTACATCATGTATCCTTATCTAGCTTCGTCGAAGCTTATAACCGTCATGAAATAATTCATGAAGCTATCCGCTTTGAGGCCGAAATACGGTTCATACCCCCGTTTGGTATGTCCCAGCACTCTCAGAAGTTGCTACTCGTCACTCAATCCTCCTCATACACTCAGAAGACGGTGAAGAAGCTGAAGAAATCGTGGTCGATCTCCCTCCTTTGGCGCCCGAATGGGCCAGGGCTCTTGCCGATGGCATTGACCAAATGAATCGAAACGTCAAGGCCGACCTGCAAGAGATGTCCGAAAAACTCGACAGCTTTGAAGAGAAGCTCAACGAAATCGACGATAAAATCGATGACATTGGCAACAACGTTGATACCATCAATAGCGGCGTCGAGGAAGCCTACGACGCTGACAGCTTCGAGGAAGTGCTCAAAAAACATCGGACACTGGTGTGTTATCCGCCTACGGCATTGTTTCTGGTTATCAGCCAGCGCTAATTCGCGGTACTGATTCCCATACCCACCTCCGAAGGGCGGACTCGCTGGGGGGTAAGCATGTGTGATCTTCCTGCCCAACCTCCCATCTCACGGGCCCGTGGCTGCAGAATGAGGCCGAGATTACTGACAAAGCTCACATTGATGCCTTGACCGGTGAAAAACTGGACAGATGGCTCGGGCATTATGGTATCCGGGATTTTCGCGGGAGGCCACTGGAAGAACGCAAGCAGGCACTGCGTGATCACCTTGGGTGTATATAGTCCCGTTTACACTCGCTGGTATGCCTCATTTTACTTCCAGCGCGTATTGACACTTACAGCGGTCATACCGCCTTTGAACACATTCAGACCTTCAGACCTGCCTTCACCTTGAACGCGTTCCTCGCTAGTATGTTCAGCTGCGGTCCCAGATTCAGGTGTCTCGTTAGGTCGTCGCCTATTCTCAGTTCTTCCTTTTACAAGCCCAAGATAATTGTATCTCACACATCCATTATTCGTATATATACCTTGAATACCTAACACCTAAATACCAGCTTTTGTGCGGATGAACGTCCCGTTCCAGCATTTGAAACCCACATCCGTCGAGATCTGGAAAGAATGAAACGCACATTAGTGCTGCACCTGCAATCTTGTTCGAATATGTAGGAACGCACTGTGGCTGGATCACACATGACGGTGACGGCGGACCTTGTCTTGGTTTGGGCGATGATGTCTTTCGCCACGACGTTGGTAGCTGAGGGGGAAGGATGAGCCATACGTGTCATTCTGGGGGTAGTAAACCTTAGCATACCGGTATTGGGATAGAGGTCGAAGATCGCAACTTCACGACCAGTCGCACCCGGAACGGCGTACCTGCTCCTTGTCAGCATCGACGGAATATCAGTTGAGCAGTAAGACATACCAGCAAGGGTTGCTGACACAGCTTCCTTCGAAGAAATTGGGGGAGCTGCATGGTGAACCTGTCAGCGTCAATGTATCGAGGATACGCATCATACTGACTCGGCGATTGTGCCAGCGAAGTTCTGGAACTTGAAATCTTGGATGTGGGTGTTATTGGTCGCGGTATCGTTGGGCTTAGGTCCAATCTACGAAACGGCGTACTTAGGTCAAGCTCCTGTCATAGCAAGAGAGTGTGGTTGAGGACGCACACCTTGGTCCCAATAGCTGTCGGATTCCAAAACGTCAGTCAGCAACCGTACCGATCCTCAGCCCATGGATTGCTTACTTTTGAGTGATATAGATCTGTTATAAGGAGACGAGTAAGCACAAGTAAGGATCGCAGGAAACAGGCCGCATACCGGGAATCGAACGTTGGAAAAAGCAATGTTTTTCCAGGTAACGCTATAGCACGATTAGACAGTTGGTTCTGGAAGTTCATGAACGAGAACGGTGGACATACTTGCGAGCGAGACCGTTTCCACCGGTCCAGCTCTTAAAGCGAGCGCCATAGAGCGAGTTTTTCTACAATCGAAGACGAAGATCAGTAAAATTCGGGAGACGAGGCAATTATATGTCGTAATAACTTACCATTACGATGTTCTCAATCCTTCATGACAGAAGAGGTTAATGAAGAGTTACTGTCGAGGAGATGGCCACATACAAGACATCTTGGACATTAGCAACTTGTCCGCCCTTGCCCAACGAGCCGATGGAGAGACCGTGGCCACCTTCACAGTAGGAGTTTCTAGACAAACATCAGGTTGTGGCTATGAATACATATATCTGTATTCACCTAAAGTGAATGCCCTTAGCACCATTTCCGACGGTAAGGCAGTCATCACCGTTCTGGATGTAGTTGTTCTCGAATAACATGTTCGTTCCTCCAGCAGAGAAGCCTTCCAAGATTAAGGGATTAGCAAGGCCGTCTTGAACGGTCTAGAATGCTTAATACATACCGTCACTATACAAATGTAAGCAACATAGTCGAGTTAGTTGCCTTCTGGTCGCTTTAACGAAGCTCTCAACTTACGTGTTGAAAGGGAAGGCCTGGCGGTCAGAATGTCAGAGCCTCATAAAACGGTCTAATAGGCAACGAGTTCGCACCTGATCGGGGTTTTCAGATAGGGCAAATATCCGGTTGTTGAAAGCGTGGAGGTTGGTCGAACCACTCGTTGCAAAATTCCACGCAACAGGCTATATTTTTTTAAAAGCACACAAATCAACTCAGTCCGGATTTCGTTCGAACAAAGGAAAGCAACGCGTACCTTCCACAACTTCATATCCCTGATAACACCGTTGTTAATCTTGCTAAAAGCGAAGCCATGGGGGCGGTTGACCTGGTTTTGGGCGTTCCACCACTAGCAAGCCGTGAATTAGGTTTCATACAGGGTCGAACGAAATAGCCTTACCGCCTGACCGTGGCCATCGATCCAGCCCCATTTCGGATCTTTGGCTCCCCGAAGAGTGACGTTGTTGCCGCCGCTGAATGCAAACCTGGCAAATACGAGTGGGTTTTGCTTGTATGGAGTATGATGGGTTCAGATAGTGTACCATGCACCCGAGAAACTCTAGAGCACGATGTCAATCAAATGAAACCTGGAACGGCGAGAGAGCAGCTTACCGAAGACCCAACGATCGCTGTAGAAAGCAGAACAGCATCAAGTACACGCTTTACACCAATTAACACAATGCTTCACGAGTTACTTACCCTGAATCGCAGGAATGTCGGTAGGGTACGTCAAATTGCCTTCAAACCGGATTTCCACGTTGTTCAGCGCGGGGAACTTGATTGGTGTAAAGATGTTATATATGATACCCTTCTTGAATAGAATCGTCGAGTCCGTCGAAAAATTTGCCAGGGCAGCTGTAAGGCCAGGCGTATCATCCAGCCCATCGGTATGGGGAACCACGAAGGTGTTCCAAGCAGTGGCGACGTAGACGTGAGCAAGCAGGAGGGCAGAGATTCGCAGCAACGGAGTCAACATGACCATTGCTGAAGATCCGCAACTTCAACCAGTGGCTTTATATCATTCAGGATTTGTACCCAGGCATGCCAATTATTATTGCTTCGGGTACATCATGTGAGGGTTGTGAGGGAGGGCGTTTGATTGGCGTTTGAGGGCGTTTAACTGAGAGAAGTTTTGCTTTCGTCCGGCGGGACGCACCGCTGGCGGTCCGCAGAGGTCCGCCGCCAATCAACCAATCGAACGGGATGAACAGTGATTTCGGCAACAACAATAAAGAACGTTATTGACGATTCCATGACCTCGACCTACACTTACTATGTTGAGTCCTGAAAAAACACGTCTACCACCTATACATACCATCATCGTCGGTCGGTTGGCTACGCCACAGATAAAGCTGAGGGCTAGTTCTTTCAAATAAACTCCGCTCAGCGCAGCCGCATTGTGCCTTGACTCTCGTCGTAGCCAGCACCACAACTTTCTAGTCCAATACTTTACAATATTCTTAACTCGGTCAGTTTTCTGGCTCGTGCTTTTGTTAATTCCTTGACTTCGCGTCACTAGGGCTCATCAAAAAAAAAAGTACATCGCGTTTTATGGGTTTGATGTCTCTGAGCATATTGTGCGTCCCGTTCCAAACCACACGTCCTAACGAAAGCCTACTCACGGAATTTAACAGTCTTTAGTACACGCACTCAAGACCGGTGATTACGTGTATGGCTATCTGTCCTTGTTCATCACCTATCTTGCTATCTTCAATTTATGATTGACTTAGCCTTGCAGTTTCGGAACAGCTCAATGTCGTGGGTATGATCTTCACAGCCGATGTTACCCCTGGGAACGGAAAACGAGGCCTGCACTTGGCCTGCACCCCTATAATACTTGCATGACACCCTAAGTTTTACGTAGGTCGTCAATCACTCCGAGAATGTCTCTCCGCTTTTGATGGTATCGTGTATGTACTGCACGTTGGAGAGCTCGAGTCGTCAAGAAAGGAGCTGCATAGCCTGCTGATGGACGAGACGCTCGAAAAGCCCATCCTCGTCCTTGCACGCAGGTCCGACCAATTGACGGAGGAAGAGTTGCGGCAACAGCTAAACCTCAAAAAGGCACGCTCATGTTCAGTTCTCCCCTGGAATTGAAGACTCAGAACTTGCTCAATAGTTTAAATCCGACGGCGTTGCATTGTTCATGTACTCCGTATCTTCGGAGGGTAGACTTCAGGGAACTGTCCAATTACACTGTGGGCCTGATTTTTGTTTCATTCGTCATCAGTATTCCAATGGCTTCGTGAACGCTGTCAAGTCCCCAAGGGTGACTGTTCTATACTACGGTACTTCCAAGCTACAAGTAGCAGGGCAGCCTCGCTTGAAAACGTTCCGATCGCTGTATTGGTACAAGAATACGAGATTATGGAGGGATAAAGGTGCCACAGATGCATAAGTGGATACTATATTAAGATAGCCCAACGTTGCTTTTACAGATACGGCGTAACGCAAGAGGAGAAATGTTCACTCTTGTTTTTGGCCTCTCAACAGTGCTGCGAATCCATGCTCGAGGATCACACACCCTGTCAAGTAGCCCCTATTGAAGCCCAACGGCCGTGTGCGCGAGATTATGGCGTCCTCCTCCAGCGTCAATGAAGGCGAGAGAACGCGGCGGAAACATCAGCAGTGTAAAAAGCTCCAAAGACACGCACTACCAGCTGAAAAGCACTGGCAGCGATTACGAGCTGCCCTTCTCCCCGCCTCAGGGCCACTCCTACCTACCTACCTCGTTGTTCCCGGCATGTGACCGTCCAAACCAATATGATACGAGTTGCATGGGTCCACAGGCCGTTTCAGCGTTATTTTTAAGATGGCATCACATACATATATCTTACAAATTGTGTACAACATTCAAGAGAAGTTGAGAGAACTACAAGAAGAGTGGTCAAGTATGTGACAGGAGGCGTTACTAGATTACCTATTGGGTGCTCGCATATTCAAACAAGTTCCTTCAATTTCAAGAAGTCTGGTGTTCCCAAGCCTGTAACCTGGGGAGAAGGTGTTCAGTCACAACCTGACAGACGCTAATGCAGCGGCTTACAGGATCCCATCCCGCCGTTGCAGTGAATCCTAATATAGGCATATAGGTTCAGTACACCAGGTAAATGGCATTCTACGCACCAGTGGTATTGCATCCGGGATTGGAGCCAGACAGGATGTCGTTGAAACCTTTGTTTCCGATGGCGTAGAGGAGTGGGTTGATGAATCCAAGCGAGGATCTCCCATTTGAGATGCGGAAATCATTCAGTAAGGTAAAGATTCCAGCGACAGTCTGCAAAAGAGAGAAACTCGTTTGTTTCATGACTTTTAACAGATATCTCGAAGTAACGCACCGGTGAGCTAGCACTCGTGCCTGAGACAGATCTGACTTGGCCGTGAATTACAATCTGGTATTCCATTGCTTGAGCAGCGAGGTCAGGATATCCTCTTCCAGCTGTGCTAATATAGGGCAACCATCGTGAGCATGAGAGACATATCAGACGGCGTCGAAGAACATCGCACTTGTAAAGTCCGTCAAATGCCGTGCCGAGACTCTTAACGAAGCTTGACACAGCAGCCTCTTGGTACCGCGGAGCGGGGAAGTAACGGGAGAATCCTCCTCCAGATAAGAAAGCTCCAACTTCGGGATTGATGTTTGTGGTAGCTCCCACTGCGGTCACGAAAGGGCATCTACAACACAAGCTCGTCAACGTGCGACGTTTAGGCAGTTTACGGTGCCTTACGAGGCAGGGAAATTAGGCTGGAAGAGGGTTCTGTTTGTGCCATCATTGGTGCGACAGTCACCACCGCCAACGCTGTGTTTCGTTCATACATCAGCTGTGCTGACTTCTGTTTCTGGATAGAATGCTCACCCGTAATCACCACTAGAGAAAAACAGTGTAGTTCCTATAGAACCAAGAAATGCGAACAGATCGCAGACTTTAGTGGCATAGTCTCTAGGGACCTAATATTCGAATATGAGCTAAGAGGCAGGCTTACTATAAGTAACCTTTTTACTCACAGTCTGCTCGTTCTCTCCGTACGACGTGGTAATGGTTTGAGGAATGGTGTCTGGCTGGGAAAGAATAAACCGCAGCCACTCAAGGTAGGGTTCGACGGCAAATGGGTTAGGGAGGGAATCTGGGATGGACGGATCGGAACCATTCGTGCTAGGCAGTGACTTGTGAGTTCAAGAAGCCATCTTTGATATGACACACCTGTAGTAGATATTGGGTGTAGGGAATGACATGGACGTCGAGTATTGAACATCGAGGTTAGCCTTAGCCAAAGAGACGTAAGACAGTCATCGCGACCTGTTCATTGCAACTCTTTTACCTCGATGCCAGGGTTGGTCTGATCATCTTCACCTCCGTTAACTTCGACAGTAGTATAACTCGATCCAAGTGCGTCAGGCCGAAATTTAGCGAAGAATGTCTAAGCGTGAAGTGCCAACAATATCAATGGTCACGTAGACGATACAAAAGTCTGTGACCATACCTGTAGATCTGCGCGATTTGCAAATAGATCCCAGTATCCAGCAACACCCAGGTTGTTAACATTGGCGGCCGTGGGCACGTAATCGATAGTGTTGTAGAGCGTCCTTAGGCAATCAGGTGTGATGGTCGAATCGCACGTTCCTGGAACAGCGGCACTGTTGTTGAAGGATAAATATTCCGCAATTTGAACGATAGGCTGGAGGAAGCTGGGCGAGAGCATGTTGCGAAGGGAGCCGAAATAGGCCATGGGTAAGACTACATCGGCGGGAGCATGGCTAGCTGGACGGACGACCCACTCAGACGATCTAAGCGTGCCGAAATAGGTGGTGGGCGTTACTAGATCAACGTGAGGGTGAAGTTCGCGGGGGAGGGAGTAGCTCATTGTACGGACGATCCGCTCCGACGTTTCTGTGTGGCGATATATGTGGTATTTGGTATCGAGCATCCGTTCAGCCTGAGCGACAGGGACTCGGAGAGTGACCCAGCTACCTCCTCCTGAGTGACGGATGATGGTTTCGGTTGGGATCCCATGATGTTTGAGCCAGGAATTAACAGCCAGGACAGAATCTTGGTGGGGAGCAACGAGAGCTTCAGCTTCAGCTAGAAGTAAGTGTTTCCCGTACCTAAATGTTGTTGTGCGAGTTTTAAGCTCTACGATGAGTGAATGAATAAAACGAATGCAACGTACTTTGGATGAGTAGGGTCGCTCGTCTCCATCAGATTGGTGATGAGATCGTCAATCCCGTTCTGCTTCAGAGCCACCCGCAAGTCGAACATGTAGTCAGCTGGAGCGGGAGAGTGATACTCCCATCTACGAGGTAGTTCCACCCAACCGTGCTTTTCAACGAAGTCATCCCATCGTATGGAAGGTGGTTTGGTAGCGCAGAGTTGCACAAGGCTGACAACGATAGCAAAAGACCAGATCATAGAGACGCAGGAGGGCTGGAAGAACTCGATATGCTGAGGGCGCAATTGATGTTTCGGAAGAGTATAAATCAAGCCAGAAGCCCAACAGAACCCGCCTATCCAACCTCACGCCGAGCCTGACGTATCTATCATTTCATGATGCATGGAAGTCGAGTGCCTGCCAGCGTGAAAAAACCTGGAGCAACAATTATCAATGAAGTTAGATATGTCAAGACTCAAGACAAGCTAGCCAGGAACAGCTTCCCGGTATTAGTGAGCCCCGGTCTTGTGCCTGAAGTCTTCTCTTTGATGTTGGGTGTCGAGCGTGAGAATGATGTTGCTACTGCAACTCCGCGGACCGCTGGGAGACCTAGAGGCTAGAATAAACCTTAGATGCGCACCCCGAATTTCATTTTGAATGATCGGAGGAAAGTTGGAGGAAGTCACAGTGTGTAAGATACGGTCCGACTGATCCGGGAAACATCACGGTTCCCCGCGTCAGTACCATGGTACGTCCATTATCGTGCTGTTACGCTACTTCGTGAAGGGGAGTAAGCTGAGTTCAATTGGTTTTTCGTATATGTAGCCATCCCGCGTTAGGCTGCCAGTCAGGATCTACAATGCATTTATTCAGCGCCTGCACAGCGCACTTATGAGCGCTCTGCGGTCTGCTCGAGCTCGACGTACAAAATGAGTAGACAACCTGTGACGGTCAGGAACAACTTCCGCAAGAGCTTAGTCAAAAATGGCCTGGCATGGGAATCGGACGTGAAAAATCACAATCATCACCCCAAGGTTCCGTTTTAACGAGGCGTTGCAGTTTTGCGATTATTTATACCTGAAGTTCCAACCTGTAGTTAGCCAGAGGATCCGATCAGGTCAGAGTTAGGTGATAGGTTGCGCTGAATCTCTCAATGCGGGTGATGAATATCGATGAATCGTTATGTTCTTCAAGTTACTGATAGCGATCCAGGTAAACTAATTTATAATTCAATGGAATAATTGTTACAAAAATTCGCTTAGGTCTGTATGGGTTTTTTGTCGTTTCTTTCTCCACCATCAGCAACTACTGTTGTGTCCATATCAACACTGCAATCGAAGGCAGAACACGAGAATCTTACTGATTCATTAAAGCTGTCCGCCAGCACCTGCAGAGACCGAAGGCGCCACACTCACAAATCTGATAGGACAGAACCGGGTTTGAGTTGCTGACACTTTCGTTGACGTAAATGGAAACTCACGGATCTCCAAGACGTTTCGAACATAGCTGGAGCATTGGTTCTATTACAACGCGATCAACATTAGATAATTACTTGAACAGAGACCAAACTTGCCTGATTGTTGCAATAGCTGGAGCAGCATTGCGACCAGTTGGAGCAGCCACCGCCGTTGGGGATGCAGTCAGGACCATTGGGCCCGAGGTAGCTGGAACATTGGTTCTATCGCGCAAAAATCAATATCGGCCCACTACGTTCGCATGAAGGGAGACACAACTTGCCTGCGCGTTGCAATAGCCGGAGCAGCATTGCGACCAGTTGGAGCAGCCACCGCCGTTGGGAATGCAGTCGGGACCATTCAATTTTCCTGCGTGGCAGGGTTCAGGCAAGGCAACGGCGCTGGTGCATGCGCTGACAATGAGGATGGCGAGGGTGAAGATAGAGTGCATTGTGGTCGAATAGCTGGTGTACGGGGTAAGAGAGGCTCTTAGAGATGAGTTAGTATTCGATGCACCTTTATATACCTTTTCCCTTGCTCTGTAAACGGCATTTTGCGGTCCAATCTAACAATAATAGTGAACGAAGGGATTTTCGCGTAAGAAAAACGCACCGTACATAGCAACTAAAAAGGGTATATTTACGGAGATTTGATTGACCCGGATTACGAAGGGTGGTACCAACATTTGAGCTGTCTAGAGTTTGAGAAGATTTGATTCCAGCTGGTTCCATAATCGTAGACACACTAGCGAAAAAACGGTGTCAGGCACACAAGTGGAGCAATGATGGCGCCATAGCAAATATGGCGAAGCGCGCGCGCCTCTGCGACGAGTCTGCATGAAAGATTTCCAACCTGAGTCAAGTCTAGAATGGCTCACGACATAACGCAAGGTTTGGCAAAGCATAGTGACGCGTTCTAAGCACCTTTATCAACGCGAACGGGATGCATAAGGCCATTGCGTAGCTCGTGGTGCGGGGCTGGTGGGGTTGTGGTGGGGCCGATTTCCTCATCTGGAGATATTTGTGAACGAGTGTGTCTACGATTATGGAACCAGCTGTCATCGCGAAGGCAGAGCACCCTCGCATGATATTTTGCACTGCATAAACACCATCAGATTCACACGTCGCCAGGTGGGAATGTAGAGCGTTGAAGTGGAACCATGCCTCATTGGATAGTTATTCCGGCTCCTCATACTATTCTTGATATCGTGCTCGTCCACCTGTTGTTTCGCACCAAAACCACTATGGGCATCGCTATTTGAGCTCGGAGGTACGGTAAATTGGGAATACCGTTTTGAGGCCTCGAGAAACCCAGAATCGAGCACACCCGAGCCCGTCGTAGACTCGTAGATATTGCCCAGGAGTAGCGCTGGGGTGGATATGCATTGAAAACCCAAGGGCTTGTTATTGAATCATTCGGGATGCCATTTGACTTCTCCCTAGCGAGCCGTCCACCAGTGTATATGATGTACAGTGATCTCAGGTGAGCACCCCGTCAATCTCCGTCGATTTCGGGGTGAGTCTACTGCGGAGGGTCATTTACCTTACTAAGTGTAGTTGATGAAGGCCTCGTAGCTGCGAGCGATAGGCGGTAGACCACCGTGATCAACGACAAGGAATAAGAGAAGCCGCACTTGCGGACAAATATTGATTAGGTAAACGTCTCCAACTTTGATCTCCTATCCTATATCATTCTCAACGACCATTATCTGGCGGTCCGAATTTCGGTTCCATGACGAGCGTGCAAATGGCATCTGTCGGCACAAAAGAGTCTCCGGTGGGCTTATGCTGGCTTATGCTCTTCTCTCTTTGTCCAATTCAACGCCCCGATACCCAATTAGGAACACGGAGTAGCTGTCTGACGCGCACTCTGTGTACAACTACGCGATTAATCAAATCCTGGGCTCGGACGGCTGTGCTCGATTCCAGTTTGCTCCAAGCCTCCTCATAACCATGCTTCCGTCGCTTTAATTGACATGTGTACCTCCGGGCCTACCTGGCTATATGTGAAGCTCACGGTTCCCACTGTTACAGTAGCCCAAGTGCGACTCGAGGCCTTCCTCAGGATCCACCAGCCCCCACATATTCGGCAGGACGCCCGCCTTGCCCTCAGGCCGGGTGCAACAACATCCTTTTCCGTTTTCCCAGTAACCTCGTTGCAAGTCTTATGACCATGTTCCCATTTAAACGCTTGACATGGCATTCTGTGGCATGTGAATTTGATGGAGTTTCAAGTTATAGGGTGCGAAACAAGATACTGAGGCGCTTTGCCTTCGCTCTCAGACTTAAGATAGCTCAAATGTCGATACGACACTTCACTCGCATCGATCAAATCTCCGCAAATCTTATAGTCCCTTCGTTCGCTATCGTTGGACTGCAATCGCCGTTTACGAAAAATGACATGTAATATGCAGTGGATTGTACTAACTCAGCTCCAAGATACCCCAGACACTAACTCCTCGACAACAATGCGCTTCACTTTCACGGTTCACCACTCTTGCTAACCACTTCATAAAGAAGGGGAAGGACTTCTTATTTAATCATTCTGAACTCATCAACGTCTTCCTTTGTTCTTACCCTCCAACCCCTCATGGCCGCGCCAATGATCAACATTTTTTCTATCTGCTTCGTATGGACTGTCTGATCTCCTTGTCACGCCACTCCACGCTTCTCCTGTTTGTTTACTATGTTTACTATTGTGATATCTACCACCGCTCAAAATAGCTAAGGATGTTACGGCTGCGTACTTGGCTACGACAAGGTTTTTTGATCACTACCTCATTCCTCATCACATCATCTACCGCGCATTCACATGTTTATGGTGTCTATCGATTGGTAAATCATGGCCCTGGAACATCCCGGGAGACGGGATGACGTACGTCGACCCGCACTTATCTTCGCGTTCTTAGCCTTTTGGTCCAACAATGCACATCCCCAAATCGGTCAACCGGATTCTGTATAAGCCCGGCATTTGGCAGGCCTCGTTTTAAAGAGGATCATGAGGCTTTCTCATTTGCAGTGTCCGAAACTTCGTTGGATCCATATTGATATTCACTATGAGCGGTGGGAAGTTTTTAACGGGGTAAGTACTGGACAACCCTGGATCCTTTCTGCCGCTTTGGGAGCCTCAGCACAGAAGGAAACCCTGCTCCGAATATGTCTCATTCCTATTTCTCTCCTACTTGGTCGCCCATTCAGTAGTTGCGTGATTCAATTTCTTCAATCTGCAGCGATCTTTTCACAGGATCTAATGAGACGATCTTATTTATATTGCACAAGTTCTGGACAGTTCGACAGTTTGTATGGTCGTTCTTGCTCCTGCGACTTTGTCGAGTTCGTTCCCTATCGCTGGTCCACGAAGTGCCGTGTACTGCACAAGTGAAAAGATATATGTATGGGAGACACTATGTATTTTAGCTCCAAAGCGTCTCTCGCCCCAAATACCAGCTACTTGACAACAATGCGTCTCATCTTTACTACTCTCGCTGTATTCGCCGTAAGCGCATGTTCAAGGGCCTTCGTCCTCCAGCAATCCTGTCACGGCCCTCCCTCTACCAGCTGCACCCCCAATGGCAAGAGCTGCTCCAATGCTGGGCAATGTTGCATGGGAATTTGCAGCCAGCAGGCAAGTTTG
>JABCKH010007778.1:0-31498 GCA_018851285.1 Lyophyllum semitale | reverse complement strand
TGAGGAGCGCATTGTGTTCAGATATCAGGCAGTTCCGGGTGTTCCTGAATCGAACAGGGGGGATCCCATCGTGACTGTGGCTTCGAATCAGCGTTCCGCGCGTGGTCAGGTGCACCACCAAGGCTGCAAGAAATATAGGTGTATTATGCTTGGACGGAAACGAATAAGAATCAGTCGATTGGGTGCAGCATGATAACAACCCTCAGACCTGATCGCGCGAGATAATTGGACGTCTGGTAAACGGAGTTTGGAAAAGGAGGTGACAGGAAAGAATGGACACTCGGTAATTCTTGCAAGCAATGTATTGACCTTGAGGCGTGAAGCCGGAAGCCATGGTAATCACAGAAGACGGAAGTTTGTCTTGCGAAATAAGCTGTCATATAAGTCCCCGAGAGAAGCTCAAATTCGTACGCACTGAGAACAGTAGACCAGTAGAGTTCGCTAGAGAAAATAAGTGCTAGATTCGGCTGAATGGCATGTATGGCTGGACCTGGCGACGAACAAACGCGGGAAGAAAGGCTGGGCAGCTGAAAAGGACATGGATTAAGCCCAACCTCACATCCTATAATCAGAGAGAACCTACGATGAGGGTCGTCAGCAAGTCGTCAGAAGCGCGATATACCTAGAGTTCGGCGTTACATGAGCACGGGCAGGCACTGACTCAGTTCAAGCCAACTTCAAGCGGGGTACAGGCAAAGAAAATGTATGCATCGAGAATACCAGGCGCATGACTGAGCGAAATGGTATCTGGCGTAGGACGTAGTAAAATATTGTAAGGTTTAGATCAAGTTTAGATGTTAGAAGACTTTGAGGGCTTAACGTGAAAGGGGAATATCGGCCGGGGTGAGCTTTGAGCCCGATAACGCCGTCACCGATAACATTCCGAGTCGTCTCCCAACTATTACCTGCCTTACGCTTCAACTGACCTTACTAATGCCTAAAGATTCTAGCCCAGGCTATTCTGACTAAATTTCCTAAGCCACGAATCCGTGAAACGGAGGAGCCCCGTTCAGTCAAAACCCATTCACGATCTAAAGCGAATCTCCGTGGCTACAGCAGCGTATGGCGCAAGACCTCCTTCGCTCGCTCAATCGTCTCTAACAATTCCAACTCCCTCATTACAGGCACAGCACAACATCAGCCTATTTGATCTTTGAAATCTGATGAACGCAAAAGAGATCCATCAGCCTACAGAAAATCAGACAGGTATACTGACTGACCTTCGCAAAAAGATAATGAATAGAGATGCGTCTCCTAAAGGCTTCGGACGCAAAGAGGCTAAGCATACAAAAATCACTTCGGCTGGACAGCGTCTCTTTTCGACGTCCTAAACGACATGCTCAACCTTGACGAGGTACACGGCTCAACAAGATTCTTCTCAAGGATAGCATCACCTAGCATAGCGTAACGCGCTTGGGTTGCCGCGTCTGAAGTTGAGCAGCTCTGGAATTTCGTCAGTCAGTGTTTACAATAGGGTTAGGGTTACGATGGAAGATAGCATATAACAGCGAATGAGATGAAGAGGATTGGGGGACGAGGAGATGAGGTATTCATAGGAGGATATTGGTAAAGAACGAATAAACCACAAGAAAGTGGTGACGGAAGAGGAAAACAACGCACCAGCGTGGTGCTCTCTCAAACCATTCTCGACATCCGCCAGTAAGCACGCAGGACGTGCGAGTACAATGACGTGGACGGTATTCATCTTCAAGTGCTTCTCGTACTCGGCCGCGAGCTCTTCTGGCTACTGGGCAAATGGTGACTCGTCAGTATCAAGTGGCGCATAAAGTCCTGACGAAGCATAAAAGCCGTGCGTGGAGCCAGACACTGAGACAGACAAACGGGACGTACAGGATATAGTATACGTGAGCATCGGATCGTTGATCTTCACGGCGTCGGCTGAGAGGTCCTCGGATGTCGCCGGCGGTATGAGCAACGCTCTGGCACCTCCAGGATGGGCTTGATCTCAATAGCTGGATGTCTTATATAAAAGTTGCGTGAATCATGCTCAGAAAGGGCGATGCAGCGCAGCCAGATGAGGGCGATTATTTAGATCGAACGAGAGCTTAGAGCACTAAGGTTTGAACGTTAGTTGATGTTGTGTTACGTTACTTACGCATTCCGTTATGGACGCAACTCCGACCGTTAACCATTTTCATTCTTGTTCGGGCGCTTCTTGGGCGCTCAAGGCGTTTGGTGCTTGACCCGCCGCAAAATTTGTGGTTTTTCACAATAACACTTGGCCCACCCGCTGGTAAAACTGGTAACTGGTTAGGCATTCAAGCACTTTTCATGGATGGAATCCCTCACTCGGGTTTTTGTCTGAGTCGTCGACTCATGACCTTATCCATCAACACGATGCGTCGTCTCAGTGGACATCTGGCTGCAGATCTATAGACAACGTGGAATGAAAATTGAAATACCAGGACCTACAAACGTGAGTTATAACAAATGTCATAGCTAAATCAGTCAACTACGTATCGCATTTTCAATCGCACTCCCCGAACCTTCCGTTGTGCCTTTCCCTTGCATGTCAGGCGTAAGCAAATCCGCTGCTCCTCGTGCCTGCGCCTCCTTCGCCTCTGCCAGGACCGTCTCGATAGCACGCATCACGGCCTCAGCCGCATCCTTTTCTCCCAAATAATCTAGCATCATCTGTCCCGCCCAGATCATTCCAATCGGATTAGCGATGCCCTTCCCCGCTATATCCGGAGCACTGCCATGCACCGGCTCGAACAAACTTGGGAACCATTCCTTCGTGGGATCGTCCCGTTTTGCCGACGGATTAAGGTTCGCTGACGGTGCGATACCGATCGTCCCAGTGCATGCAGGACCCAGATCCGAAAGGATGTCACCAAACAGGTTAGATCCGACCACGACGTCGAATGTTTGTGGTCGCTGGACGAAGTGGGCGCACAGGATATCGATGTGGTACTTCTCAAGCTTAACGTCGGGGTACTCTTTCCCAATTTCCTCCACCCTCTCGTCCCAATATGGCATTGTGATAGAGATTCCATTCGATTTCGTCGCAGACGTCAGCTTCTTCGCGGGTCGACTTCTCGCCAACTCAAAAGCGTACCTCACCACTCGATCGACTCCGACACGCGTGAACACCGTATTCTGGATGACCGTTTCTCTGTCGGTGCCTTCGAATATCTTCCCGCCGATTGAGCTGTACTCCCCCTCTGTATTCTCTCGGACTGTGATGAAATCGATGGGCTTTCCTTCCAGATTTGCAAGGGGCGACGGTACGCCTGGAATCAAACGGCACGGCCTGAGGTTGATGTACTGGTCGAACTCCCTCCTGAATGTAAGGATGCTTCCCCACAGCGAGATGTGATCTGGGACTGTCGTCGGATCTCCAACTACGATCACAGTGAGCGTCTATCAAGCGTCTATGTTTGCTGCGGCTGCGCACCGCAATGCAATCGATAAAACTGATTAGCTCACCTGCTCCGAAGTAGATAGCATCGCATGCCTGCAACTGCGGTTTCCAGTCGTCTGGTAGCATCTTTCCGTGCTCAAGGTAGTACGTGCATGACGCCCAAGGGAACGAGCGAAATTCGAGATGAAAATCGAATCGAATCGCTGCAGCTTCTAGGCATCGTAAAGCAGGAGGCATGACCTCCAAGCCGATGCCGTCGCCAGGCAGCACTGCAATGATATATGAACGTTGCGGTGCCATGATCGTCGCGTGAGAGAGGGCTGACTATCGTGCGTCAGTACTTATTGTAGGAATTGTTGGCCTTTAAATACCAGCAAACTCTTCCTTCCCTCCATCCGAATGGGCATCCGAATGGGCACGGTTGGGACGGCCCGTCAATTCATGTCGAAGGCCAATCAAAAGGTCGCGATTTGACTGCTGAGCGATAAACGATTAATAGGCACTGGGAGCGTCAGTCTCAATCGTTTCTCTTGTTGGGACAGCCGGCGTCTGTCATATGCATTATTTTGGTACTCCCTGTACATTTTAAAAAGTTAAGAGTAAAGTAGGGAAGGTGGGGAGAAGCCGGTACTACCGCGTCCCGCGCTTCTTCAGTCCTCCAATGTTTCTGCGCTCCGCATCTTGCAAAATTGAAGCTGGGAATTGGGTTTCCTTCGTTTTTCCGTCAACATTGAACGTTGAAGAGACAAAAGGCAACGTAGACAATCACGGCCGATGGTGATGGCGGCATTTAGGAGGCGTGTGAATAATAATAATAATAATAATAATAATAAATTACCCGCCGCGGTCCATAACCATACCAAATCCACACCACGACAAATTTGCCCACCTCATTCTTTTTCCTTACCGCCACCATTCACTGATCAGTGGCTTTCCAACGATTAGCTGCTTTCTCGCTCTCTTTCGTCCATTCTCTCACCTTGAAGAGATTTGTACCAGCCAGGAAATTCGTGCGTTCGTTTTCCCCAGGGCCCAAAACACTTCCTGTTTTCTGAGTGTTTTTTCTAGCTAGTACCAGGGGTCCATGCATCATCCAGACGTCCGCAGCGACGATACTGTTGTAGACTGCGCTCTCGAATTACTCGAAATGAGTCATAGTGAACCCGCACGAGGACTCGTACCACTCGCGTTGCTGTGATGTACTCAAGCTCGGATGTAGCTCTATGGAGACGGCTGCTGACGTGCCATAGAAGGCGAAGCCTACGCCTGGGTTTTGTCATATGGTGATTAGACAGGTAGGTGTTGGTTCTTATTTTTGTCCTTGGTTCGATTTTTTGGCCAGCGTTTTTTTTGTGGTCGTTCTCGTCCGAAAGTTGTTTTGCTTTTCTGGGCTGCTGTACCGACACCTCTCTTCGCTCACTGGTTTATGATTGTTCGTTTTGCCTTTTGTCCCTTTCCCCCGTCTATTATGGCGTCATTTCTTTCGAACTTGTCATTTTATTTTCGGAACACGATACTTACACCAACACCTCCAGGAAGCACTCTCCGTCGGCCTGGGCGGCACCGTATTCCTCAGCGGCATTTCCCATCTCCTCATGGTTGCCAGCATCTCGGACGAGAAGCACACGACGTTTTCGCTGTATGGGTTCGAAACATCTAACATGGTGCGTCGTTTTCTTCTCAATCATTTCAAAGGGGTAGAACTAATCGTGATGATGCAGGCTAAGTTCTAGAACCTCCCGACGATCTTTATGTGCGAGAACAACAAGTACTGCATGGGCACCTCCGCAGAACGCAGCTCCTCCAGCACCTTATATGAAGACGCCCGGCGACAGCATCCTGGTGCTGCAGGTGAATGACATGGACATCATTGCGACGCTCCAGACCGTCGCAAGTGGGCCGTCGACGACGGCAAAAATCGCTCCTCCTTGAATTCGTCATGCTCGTACGCACCTCCCTACTATAGTCATTCTCTCACATCCGAATTGACCCTAGCGGCCATTTGCAGCATGTCCAACCCCGGAACGACCGACCGCACGCGCGAGGGTTATGCATCTCCTGAACTCGATCCGTGGGCTCTAGCGCTACATCACGGAGCGGGGTCTTGCTATCGAGCACGGCCTCAAGCTCAAGGTGTGCTTTCTCCCGCATTCTCACTCTATACTGCCGACTTATCGCCGTTTCTTCCCGTAGCAACTCGGCAAGGACGCTAAGGCCACCACCGACGCTGTCATGCGGGGAGGCCAAGGAATCTCATAAGCTTAGGCTGAGGAATCTCTGGGCCGATATCTTTACTCATACAGGGCCACAGAGACGCCGTTCATGTGTGGTCGAAAGTGTGAGAGGTATGTCGTCTACTGTTCCTGTGTCTTTTTTCTTTATCTGATGAGTGCTCATTCAGGTTCACCACAACTACACACGCTTCTTCCATTAAGCCCCTCCTCCCGCTGTTGTTGAACGACATCCTCCCGAAGCTGTTCACTACAGAGGGGCTGCTGGACATGCTCGAGGTATCGTCCCCCTTCCCGCCCCGTCGCTCCACCCACTGACTGACTGCCCGTCCACCCAGAAACGCCCCAGGCACCTCCAGCAGCACATGCGCCGCTCTGCAAACTGTCCTCCGAGGCGGCCTTCACCGCCAGCGCCAGCACCGGAATGTCCGCCTCTGCGCTGGCATTCGACATCGAGGACGGCGGGCGCATCAACTCGTTAATGCTGCAGAATGTCATGAGTAGGGAGGCTTACGTACACACTTACACCCACATACGCACCAACTCATTCTCCCTGTGCTCTTTTCTTTTTCTTCTCGGCGTCGTCAAGCCAGCACGCTCCCCCTCCTCAACCCCGAATCCTTTGCTTTCCACATTAACTGCTATCGCTTATGTATGCATTCATCCCAAGGGACTGATTCAGAAACAGCAGAGTATCATGCATCTAGAAATCGTTTACTGAACGAATAGATTACTTGCCATCGGACGTTAGTGGATTGGGCTCATTATGCATGAACAGCGCTAGATCTCGTCAGGTCCTTTTGCGTAGTGGAATATCGCGATATGTAGAATCCCTGTTCGACTCGGGGGACTGGACATAGTCTGTACCCAGTACCTCCAAAAACTAGGACTATTTTTTCCCTTCACTCATCTTTGCTTGCCACTGGGAAGGTCACTTGTTCACGCGTGGTACTAGTTCGTCCAAACTGACAACAGCAGCATGACCCGGCCCGGTTGCATACTAGTGGTACCTCCCGCTGCCATAGACTTTGATGATAGAATTTGACGTAGTAGTAAAGACTTAGCGACTGGATCAGTCGTCCAAAAACTGTTTTTGGGATCGTGCCGCGCTGAACCATTCATTCCGCAAGTTGAACGCGCCAGACGACCGCGCCATCCTGCCCGGGCTTGCGCTTGATGTTGCTGTTCAGGAACACGTCTGGGGTATCGCATTCTCTTATTTAAAACGGGTCAAATTGTTTGGTTTGGTGAGTATATACGGCAGTAGACCCAGGTGTGTGTAGTTATCCTGTCCCGCACAGGGAGACTCAACGACACTGTTGGACAATCCGCCCTTCGTGCGTCCTCGCCCCTTTTGCACCTTGGACATCTGGCTTTCTTCAGTCAATGTAACCGAGAACATTGTGCTTCGAAAGAGAATCGTCAATCCAATGACCGACCGTCGGAATCCAAGGAAAACAAACCTCTGGTGTTATGACAAAAAGCTGATCATATATGCAGCGTAGTGCGAACCCGCCCTCGCAATATGCGAAGTAATCTATATAGAGCTGCAATTCAACATGTCAGGAAGGTAAGTACGGCGAGTAGACGTACAGGTCCACTTCCGTCGAAAAATTTCTAAATCTTCAGCTGTAAGGCTAGGATCGTGCTTCTGCAACGCCGGTTTTATGTGGGAGTCAAAGTTCCGTTCGAGTCTGTAGCCCCATTCCCTTGCCGTGCGAGTATAGTCTATTCACGATGACCATGTTAGCTCGAGAGAAATAAAATGCGAGACTCTTACGAGGGCTCAGGTCCTCAATAGACGCCACATTTAGGCCAGCATCAGTAATGGCGTTCACGAGCGTCTTCACAGAACTAAGCGCTGCCCCGCTAAACCGAATAATCAATCGTAGGTCATGAAAATGCACTGAAGGGCACATACGGATAGATGTATTTTCTGAAGAAGTCGACTTCGCTGGTGACGGAAGACGATATTACTGAGTGTTATTCGAAGGGATTACTAAGGAAATATCCCACTAACCTTCTAAATTGCTTCCAACGTGTGTCGGGAACGGTCGACATTGTGAATACCTTGAACGAGTTTTGTGGCTTCATGGCCCAGGCCATCTTCTTGAACCAACCGTTGAGGAACTCGAATCCGACTGAGAGGTGCGATAAGCTTCGTTAGATTCCACTCAACCGAAGAGTGAAACACCTCACTATGTTCAGTGACCCCGATAGATATCACGGCGTCGAACGCATGCGCAAACTCTGGAGGCATATCACGGTAGTCCATGAGATGGACAGTTATCTGATCGGAGAGCCCGTGAGTCGCGATAAGCTCATCCGTAGCAATCTTCTGTGCTTCGGATATAGTTAGCGTATCTACCACGGCGCCGTACTCCTTGGCAGCCTATACCGCAGGTCAAAAAGGAGGTCTGTGGACACAAAATTGGATTGATCTGACCAGAATCGCAAAGCTTCCCCATCCACAACTACAGACGAGCAAGTTAGTTTGGCTATAGGAGTATCTGATCGTGCATGAATTAATACCCAATCTCGAGTACCCTCGAACCTTTCCGGATCTTTGCCTTTCGAGCGATTAGATGTAGTTTTGCCATCTGGCCGCGTTCCAAGTCGTCGGGAGGTATGTGGCGAAAGGTCGGATCAGAGAGGTTTCTTGGAGGAGCGATGGGCCGGGATCCCACGAGATCTCCAGTGTGACTGCCGGCTTCTGTGTCAAATATCGCGCAGCTATAGCTATAGAGATCACCCAGTCAGTGGTAATGAATGTCGGCTCTAAGCATTGATGAAGGGCGCACGTCAGATCCCAAGATAGAAATCCCGTAAACAATTCCTCAGGAAGGTCGTAATGAACCCTACAGGCCTCCGATGAAACAAGCACCAAGCACGGAGAAAGAAGCAGGTAGAATGCGTACGAGATGTTGCTCTTTGAACCGAGTAGCGTGTTGGCAAGTCGTAGATTGGTGCTGAGTCGAATAAACGCAGACGAGATCATGAGATCCCTGATCATCCATTCAGGCGTCAACCTTGCACTTACATGTAACTAACTGCATGAACCAACGGGGAAAGATGGGTTTGCAATTCGCCCATTTCTTTCCTATTTAAGATGAACATCTGGAGTGCGTATTCGTGAGCGCGAACATCAATCGTTGCACCCGACGGCGGTTCAGTACCTTGAAGACGCTGCTCAGGCTGTCCACTTCGATGAGCTGGAGCATGTACGCATCTATTGGGAGAATGATTCAGTCTCCTCCGTTAGAAAATGCAGAGACTCACCGGCGAAGCCGAAGTCCGGGTGCATGAAAAGACGAATCCAGAAGCTCTGATCCAGGACTTTAATTCTTGCCCTCAAGTTTCGGGACAAGCCATCGGATTCGAGCACGTAAGGTTCCCCAAACTCGTGAACCTCTCCGTCTGATTCCAAGGTCAGCACGCCATACTTTATTCGTTTCAAGCAGGAAAAGATCGTTGACCGAGCTAAAGACAAGATTGGTTTCGTGTCAACGTTGAAAGTCATACCGCGAGTGCTCGCATCATGCTTACCGAAGTTCTGGATTGACACAGATTTTGTCCCTGCCACGAGGTCTAGAGCGCCATTGATGAGCGACTCGATAGCATTCAGGATCACACCGCGATTGGCCACAGAAGAGTGTGCTGTCTTGATGTAAGTGCTAGTCGAGCGGGACATTCTCAGACGCGATGAGCGTAGTCTCCAGCTGCACTCTTATGTAGCACTCGAATCCGGACACGCGGATGATCAGACGTCGCCGCGGAGGAAAATCGGAATTAAGAGCGAATGACTAGATAATTCCCGAGCAGGCAGGAAAGCGCTCAACAGAGATTTCTTCCAGACTTCTGATTTGCTATGGTCAGACAATATCGGGACAATAGGCTAAATGTAAACTTCTCTTAGGATATGCAAGGCATCGTCGCATCATTTGGCAGATGAAAATTGATCCTTGAACTTCGATTCGAAGCCTATAACGTGATCAAAATCCCGGTAGTATGTTGTACTCTACGGGTCTTCAAATCAACAACATGAGGCAGCTCGTACAGCGCTACTATACGACCCCCATGTATTGCATCTGGATGGGTTCTTCCTCACAGCCGGGCTCCGCATTTCTCAATCTTCATCAAAGCGCTGCGCAGATGGATGGCCGTCAATGCTGGTTCAACCTGTGGGAACTAGAATTCCGGTCACCCATGTAAGCAATCGAAGCAGCCCTGAGAACGATCTACGCTCACCATGTGGCCTCCTTTGTCAACAATCTGTACACTCCCGCAGCTCATCTTCCCAACTGTATCAACCTGGAAAGACTTCATGTCGTGCGACATACCCCTGGAGAGAATATTAGAACCCGCGCCCTCGTGATAAAATGGCTTGACCTCACTTATATTCGTCTTTCATGCAAACGATCAGATGTACCGGCAGCTTGTCCTCTGCGCTAAGCGATAACAAGATTTCGGCAGGTGGAACTATCATGTCATCAGCAGCATAATAGGCCTGATGAGAGGAATGCAATGATCAGTTAGTAGCAGCCCGGGGTATCGACGTCGTTCACACACCCCTTCCTGCAACTTAGAGCATGCTAAAGTCACACCGCCTGAAGCATTCGCAGAACGCAGGCCGTATTTCTGATCAGGCAGTCAGATTGGTGTGATAAAAGTGAAGCCAGAACACGTTACCATGAACAATTCAAAGGTAACCGGGTGAAAATTCCGAAACGCTCCATTCTGTGATAGCTCTGTGCGAGCTTCTTCGATACTTGGCCATGTGTCGCGTTTAACGAGTGCCATCTTGTTGAAAAGTTTGGCCAGTTTAGCGCTTGCAGGTCGACCCGGAGGAAGGACACCGGGGTCCATCAACACGAGGCCTTGGAATGCGATTCGTGGCTGGATTTTCTGCAGCAGCAGCCTATCTGCTGTTCAATTGAATAACATTACGAGTGCAAGGAACTTACAAGCCAGTGCCACCTCCTGAGTGTGCGATTCCAACGAGTTTACGACGGCTGAAGTCAATGCTATGAGAAGTCGCGGACAGGAACGCGTATGCCGCTCTCGCATACTCTGTCGCTGACCCTAAGTGAGCGTTTGATGGATTAGTATCAAAGCGAGAGACGATGTGAAGTCGTACATTTTTCTCGATACTCTTCTGATTCTAATAGATCGCGGTTTAGAACGGCGCTACGCCCATGGTTCGGATTATCTGATGATGTGTTAAACGTTGTACCGGAAGGCTTCTTAAGGCCCCGGATTCAGCCTCGACTCACCAATTGACCATATATCCTTGATGAGGAGGGAGGATACATTTTCTAGTAGCTGAGAAATCAGGATAGTAAAAGTCTCTTTATGCAAGTTGACGGCATGGAAGAAAAACAACGTCAGGCCATCATCGTGCGATTGTGCAGGGACAAAGCGGATAGCCTCGACACGAAAGGGACATCCAGAGCTCGGCTCGACGATGAAAAGTTGCGAGTACATGAGGATAAGGCCTATGACCTGGGGATGGTTGATATGTAACGATAGCCATGTAAAAGTTCGACTTGAGCGTTGCTGTGGGCGGCACGAAGTAGGGTATCGGCAATCACCAGATCCGACGGCCCCGTGCTTTTGATGTTTCCTCGATCACCAACAATCATTCAATGGACGACATTGGGACGGAACTTGGACAAAACCACCATGTCGCTCTTAGCTAGTTGGTGGCCGTTGGTCTTGCTGGGCGCATGTGGGGCAGCTTATTTCTATCTATCTTCATCGAAAACTGCACTTCCTCTTCCTCCTGGACCCCCGATCAAATGGCTTGGTAGGGGTAAAGGCGAGGCATTACCCAAATTATACCCGTGGTTGACCTACGAGAAGTGGCGAAAGACATACGGTAACCTGGTTAAGTCTCCTTCTCTTCGCATGCTGATACATCGTGAAAAGGTGACATGATCTTTCTGAACGTCTTTAAGAACCCCATTTTGGTTCTCAACTCTGTCGAGGCTGCGCAAGATCTACTGGATAAGAAGGGCGCCATCTATTCGTCAAGACCAGTGCGCACTATGCAGGCAGATCTGTAAGCCCTCGTGTATCTTATTTAATCATTAATCGAGTGCATACGCTAAATCACCTTCAGGATGGGCTTTAACTTTCTGTTCTCCGGCTTACCATACAACTCTTGGTACAAACAACACCGAAATATGTTTCATAATCACTTCCAGGCGAAAGCGGTACCCGCATATCATGCTCTGCAGATCAGGCATGCGCATACCCTCTTGCGCAACCTGTCGGGACTGGACCCTCGAAACCCGGCATTGTTGGATCAATACATTCGTCGGTGAGCGGCACCTCCCCTTTGGTATATCTTCCGACTTGACTGAGGTATAGAACAACTGCGGCAATCGTTCTGGAGATCTGTTATGGCCACAATGTCGCTGAGAAAGGCGACGACTACGTAACGCTGGCCGATAAAGCTCTCACCGGGATATCGACAAGCGGTGTTTTCGGAAGTTATATGGTCGACTACTTGCCCATACGTGAGTATCCTTTCTTCCTTTTATCCCCTATTAATCGGTCACATTTCTTTATGCAGTGAAGCATGTACCAGCCTGGGCTCCAGGCGCGGATTTCAAGCGACAATCGTTCAAATGGCGGAAACTCGCAATGGAAATGCTCAATCAGCCGTTTGACATGGTCAAACAGCAACTCGTGAGTTTTCATATCGTTTTAAAATACACCGCTGATTCCGCCATCTAATCAGCGAAGCGGGTCCGCAGCACATTGCCTCACGAGCGCCGAGCTAGAGAGCCACTTCCAAGAGGGTTCGAGTGGCAACCCTCTCAAGGAAACGTTGATCAAAGATGTCGCTGCAACGGCATACGCAGCAGGTTCTGATACGGTAACGTTTTCTGTGCGTTCACGTTCTAGTGCACTGATACCGTCTTTAGACTCTATCCACATTGGCGACATTCTTTCTTGCAATGGTTCTTCATCCCGAGGCCCAAGCGAAAGCTAGAGCGGAGCTCGACCGTGTCGTTCCCCATGATCGGCTTCCGAATTTCGCTGACCGAGATAACCTTCCGTACTTAGACGGTCTAGTGTGGGAGTGCCTGCGATGGAATCCTGCCGTCAACATAGCACTTGCTCATCTTCTCACAGAGGACGACGAGTACATGGGCTATAGGATCCCTAAAGGAACAACGGTTTTAGGCAACATTTGGTTCGTGGTTTGCTTGCTATGTATGATACTCACAAAAAGTTTAATAATCGTGTAGGTCAATTCTTCATGATGCGGATGTAAGCTCTAGTTCCCCGTTTTACTATGACATGTGACCAATTCGAGACTCTTAGCATTATCCAGACCCTCTCGAATTCAAGCCCGAGCGCTACCTCGATATCGAGGAAAACCTACGCAAGGGTATCAATGATTCACCAACGAGTGTTTTCGGATTCGGAAGGAGAGTTTGTCCCGGCCGATGGTTAGCTCTGGATACCATATGGATTGTTGCCGCATCAGTGCTTTCTGTCTACAAGATTTCGAAGGCCATCGACAGCTCTGGGAGGGAGATCGATCCTCACGTCGAATATACCTCGGGACTATTTAGGTGAATCCCTTCCAATATCCTTACTGTGGACGTTTCTAAACGCGTTATCTATCTCTGTTCAGTCGGCCAAAGCCGTTTGAGTTCCGTATCATCCCGCGAAGCAAGGAAGCTGCGTCAAGGGTGGAGCACACGAGAAGCGAGGCTTGATGCCTGCAGCTCCAAGAACGTGAATACCTGAGACATCATCTACAGGCATCTATGTATCCAGCGTAACAGATTTCTCAGTCGTCTCGAAGGTCTGTACTTTGATCAAGTCTTCAAGGTGCAGCGACAGATTATCAAACGGGGTCGGCGGAGTTATCTACAGGTCCCAGGCTGTCTTTTATTGTTAAAGTAACGGCAGCAGATAGCGCCGATTCAATCAAGCTGTCAATTCCCAAGGATGAATCCGCGAAGTCGAGAAGCTAACGAAAAGCCGAGAAGCCGGTTAATCCGTAGACCTTCGCATGTAGCAATGCCCCTTTTGAGTGTACATACATACCAAGTTGGTCGCATCTTCTACTTCTAATCTCCCACCAGCACTCACCTTTTATTGGTACTGTTCATTGGTCCGCTTTGCCTGGACCCGTTGCTAGCATGTCCCTTCCACCAATGAGGCGATTCAAACCCCACGGTATTAAATCGCAATGGAGACGGAACTTCACGTAACCTTTCGCTGATCTGTATTCTAATGTGGGTCGTCCGGTGATAGGTGAGTTATTTTCGTTCCAGAAGCTCCGTAGTAGCCGCATCGGTCTGAGCCCGGGTCCAATCGTAGCCCCTGCTGTGTCGTGTGTCATCCGTCCTCCGTTGTAAGTATGAAATCATTCAGGTTGATGATTACTTGTTTGTGTCCTTCTCATCCGATCCGCAGGTGATTCGCCGACGACGATGGTGGGCTTCCTTTTTATCCACCAGCATCTGGTCAGAATCCATTCTCTCGCTCGCTGACCCTGACAAGCAGCACCTTTAACCATGTCCAATGTCGAGGAGCTTGTCGCTTTCGGGGAGCTGTATGCTCCCTTCATCATCGGTGAACATGACTTTCATCCTCTTTGCCAGATAAGTAAGCTCACGATAGCATTGCTAGGGATGATGATTGGTTGTTTGTGAGTTGACGTCTGCTCCTCGGAGAGCTTCGAAGACCGACCCGTTGTTAAAACCAGCCTGTTTGGCATTACAATATCGCAAGCGGTCATTTACTTTCGAAGATATTCTGACGACAAGCTCGTCGTTCGTGGCATAGTGCGTCTTTTATCCCTGTGGAGCTCCTGGGTTTCTCAGCCAAAATGGATACATATCGCAGGTATGGGCGTCGTTGTGAGTACATCACTTCATTTCGCCATTAGAGTGGAGTGTTGAGCACGCAATTTATTAGATTGTTGGACACCTTTCACTACGTTATGGTCGCAGAAGTGGTTCATTTTTGGTATATCGTCTGTCGGATGCCTGAAAATTACCCTGGGCTTCTCGAGTTCCACTGGTGCGTCGCAGTATACAAATTATATTTACATTGTTAGCGATTCAACACCTCGGCACAGGTCACTTGGCGTGAGTCCATCTCGCGAACGGTTTACTGCATCATGAGTCATCGTCGTGTTGGTTCAGGCATCTGTGATAGCGACTGTAAGTCTCCCTATATGATCGCAGCGCTGTTGATGTGACCGAAACTTTCCCTTCAAGTATCTCATTACGAGTCTCGTCCAAGGGTACGCATCCCTCTGCGACGACGTTTTTGCTACTCATTTGTCGGAAAATACAGGCTCTATATTATGAGGGTGTATATGCGTAGGTTGTGCTACTTCTTTAGCGTAACGTCGCTCAACATTTGACTCTCTACCAGTGAGTAGAAACATGACGTTGGTTTACCTCATAGTGCGCTTTCCCTTTCCGATTTACTCTTTTCACGCTGACATCAGTAAAGTCAACGTTATCTTTGCTACAGTTAGGTCCGTCTCTTTATCGGTATAACGCCTCCCTATCGTTAACTCAATATCTTTATTATAGCCTTTGGATTTGGTGCGTGCGACGGCGGCTCCCATCAACTCCCATCTTGCTAACCGCGTGGCCAGTGTTGTGGGGTGACTTGTACGTGCTTAAGTGCAAACAACTAGCCTCCTGTCATATCCTTTCTCTTTGATAGAACAGTCAAAAAAACGCTTGGCGCCGTACACGAGAAGATGGGGCAGGTATTTGCTGACGATGATGATTCTAGTACCGCTTCTGATGAGAGCCTCCTAGATCGGTGGCAGTATTGAACTTGCTGCGACCTCCCTCTGCGACATCGTGATATCCATTTCCTTGTGGTACTATCTGCACCGCGGCCGGTAAGACGTTACTGCGAGTATTTATGATTTTTTCACAAGACTCACGTGTCATCCAGGTCCGGCTTTGCAAGGCAAGCACCCTCACCTTGAGAATTACAAGTCGTTGCTCATGTAGAGCATTGCACAGGACCGAGACGGTTGTGAAAAAGCTGATCCTTTATACGGTCAATATTGGTAGGATTTATATTTCTTTCATCGGCGATGTTTTTTGACCTTGAAACATCGTGTCAGGTTTACTGACCAGGTTAATAGTCTAATAAGCCTGCAACCTCGTTCCAAGTGCTGACTACTCTTCCAGTGGCGCTTCTTCCCTCACCCTTATCCTGGTATGTCACGATTCGACGTACACCTATCCCACCCTAATCCGAGGGCGGTTGATGCAGTGGCTCGCATTACCAAAAAACTTCGGCTTCATCTCTCTAACCTTGATTCGAAGCAAATGTCAGTGCAAATTTTCTTCACAGGGCTGCGCATGCACTACTAACCGCGGACCATCTGTAAAATAGTGTACGTCAACAGCTTGTTGGTTACTCTGAATTACCGGTCGACGGCGCGCGCCAAGCTTGGGACAGGGGATAGCCTGACCCTGGGCCAAATTACCTCTCGGTACTTCCAAGGTATGATAATAGACTCCTCGTAGAGTGAATGTCTCCTCATCTGACCCGACATTCAGATCTGGATCCAGATTCTGGCAATACTGGCAATGCTGTCCCTCTACAACGGTATGTCAGTAAAAGAGCCAGCTCGACGCCCACCTCGTTGTAGCCGATTAGCCTACGTGCTGGCTTGATCTCGTTACTCCATGTGCTAGACCCGACACCCATAAATCTCTGACCCGTAATGTGCTGCTATCTTCATCTCCTTAGCCTAAATGTACGCATTCTGCATCGAGAGGAGTTATAATTCCAGCCTTGCTTGGGTGGTGGCGGCGCCGTCTGGAAGTCATTATATAGATTTACGTGGGGTTGATTGAATATCTTGTTATCTTGAACAAAGATCCACTATCGTACTCGGTTGGTTACTTGTATTTAGGCGATTGATTTGTTTTTCCCGCCAATCTGGCAGCGTTTCATTTGACTGATACCAAGTGATCGATGATCGGGCTCACGGGCGGATGAAACATTGACGTTGCCTTTTCTTCTTCCTGGTCTCCGTCGAGGCGAGTCCTCCATCGGAGGCTCCATATCAACATGATACCATCCAAAATGTGTCACCGTCTTTGGAAATTTGCGGCATCCTTGTTCAGAAAAAAGGCAACCAACGACGACGAAGTCCTAATAGGCAAGCTGCAGTCAAACGAAGGAGCGTGGAATCACAGTGTTCTATCTGACAAAGAGATCCTTCGGGGGCAATTTCTCCTGTCTAAAGCTGAGCATGACCTCGCTGAAGTGAAATCACATCTTGGACCCCTTATTGAAAAACAGGAGGTGCTGGAGACAAACATAGCAAAATTCAGAGCTGCGCTCGCTCATGTGCACAAGGAGCTTCCGGTGGAGGTTCTTTTCGAGATCTTCCTCTTCACTTTGGGTGACGGTGCAGCGCACATCCCACCAGGGCCTACGGATGTTCCTTGGGTTTTCAGGAGTCTCTTCCCGATGGAGGAAAGTAGTCGCTGGCGAACCTCGGTTATGGCGTCGTGTATCGTTGAGCAGCTATAACCATCGAACCCTCAATCATCGTACTGGTACCTTCATACGCATAACCTTAATTCTCGTAGTTCCCTGAAGCTCCAGCCTCAACCTTTGGGGCCAGGGAAGATCCCAGTCCGTTGCCTCAAATCTGAGTCGTGATTCCGTAGGCTCGTCTCTCCGAAAGTACGTTTGAACCACTGTCGATCCTCCGTTTCCAAAGTGGGTACGTCCCGGATCGAGACAGTGAAGCTGCTAAGGTTATGAACTGTGACCATGCTCCTCCGCATAGCAATGAACATATGGCGAAACTCCGTCATCTTCTTCAAAGCCGCAATCGAAAAACCTTGGCATCTTTCGATGTGAAGGCTGGCGAGCTCAGGGGCATTCAAATTGATATATGTGAGATCGGTGGTAGGGACGGAATTTACTTTCCCTAGCATGTTGAGGACGCCATCATCGAAACCGGGGCAATTCTCGATGTGAAGCTCGTGACCCTCCCAATGGACGAGGAGGCCTTGTAGATCCTGTCTAATATGTGGGTCATCGATGTCGCAGAGAGTCAGGGAGCAAGTGGGAAAGGCGCGGACTTCAATCAGAGGGCAGCGAATGATTTTCAGACAATTGTGAGATCTGGCACGCAGCATTGCGGTGGTCAGCATTGCGTAAGGCCGCGCAATTCGAGAGACTTGTTTTCAAAGTCATCGTCGGATTCATCTGACACGGAGTCAAAATGAACATTGTCGAGTGAAAGCGAGTCGAACATGCTGAAGAGTGGCAAGGCATTATCGATGAGAAACCGATAGCGAGTGTTTCTCTTTATTATGGGACGATAATAAGATACGGCGAGGATGTGGTCCCCATCCATTGCCGTTTCCGAGAGCTGCTCGAGCCACCAACTCGCATTGGTGAAGAGCTCGACAAAATTCCAACCATCTAGCTTGAGCTCCTGCAATGCAGGAAACTGGAACTATTGGACTTCGACACGATCCAAGAATCTTGGAAGACCGTTACCTATGGAGGCGTTCAAGACGAATTTGCTGAGGTGTACGGCGGGGTTGGGGAAATCGGTTGCGAGTCGCGGAAGTGAGGATGTGTAGGTGACTTCATAGCAAAGGGTCTTGCATCGTTGAACATGGGGTGTGAGAAAATTCAAGATTTCCTTCAGACGTGCTTGTTCTGCTGCAGGTGAGCCAAGAAATGCGCTGGAATTCCTTGTTGTGACGGCGACGTCGAGGAGAAGGGCATGCGATCATTCTAGCTGGGAACGTGTGGGAAACAGGGAGGCGTCCGGAGAAGAGTCCGTGAAGATGACAATACGCATCCAGAATGCTGGGAAGGAGGATAGGACATTCTTCCAGGTTTTGGACACGGAAGCGGGTGCATACGGAAAGAGTGCAGGTGATCAAATATCGACATCTGATTAGCTCTTCGGTCAAGGTTTCGGTACTGTTTTCAGGAAGACTGATATTTTCACTTGAAGGGTAGGACAGCTCTGAGGCGTTCCATTCAGGATAATCATACAAATTTACAGCGACGGTGTCCATATAGAATTACAACATTTCACTACGCCATGCAATGAGAACGGTGTGCGTCTTGAGAAATTTATAAACACACCACTGGCAGCAGTGCTTAATCCATTAAAAACCACCCCGGCCAGCTGTTGGCTATCTCTACGATGTCATATAGCGATTTAAGGCGTTTGACGTCCTTGGTAGGCTGCATTTCTTGAGCGTTGCGGTTTGTTCCCACAACGAAACACATGGAAGTGGAGCCCGTCCTCGTATCCTGGATGACTGAAATACGACGACAATCGCGAGGCAACTTGGCGCCGATAGCCCTCAAGGCAGCGTGGCACCTGATGTGGGGTTGCTTCCCTGGCTTGATGTCGTGCGCTTCTGCCCAGGCTTGTAGTTCGTCTTGGGTAACGGGGAAGCCGAAGACTTGGAGGCGGACTTCGTAAGCCTTCGCAAGCGGGGGCGCTGGTGGCATTACCGCGGCCCACACGCCTTCCCCCACTGCTCCAAGTTGCTTCGAATCGGAATCATGAGACCTGGAAAGAGAAAGTGAGCACTTCTAAGTTACATATTATGCTGCTGAAATTCACATTGGCAGGATACGACGTGGTTTGTGAGATGAGCTTTGGAGCCAAAGCGCTTAGGAGGGAAGTGGAGAGAAGGAACAGATGTTGAGCGAATAAAATAGTACGACCTATTTGATCACGTGGCAACCTCGTTTGTGGCGTTGTTCTTTTCTTGGCTACGAATATCACTTATCACTACCACTGCCCGGGGCTAGACACTCCACAATTGTTCTTGTCCTCCATCGATGACCGATTACGGGAATTCATGCGTCAGGCGATACCGATCACCCCGTGGAGAAGGACTCGGACAGTTGTGTTTTCCAATTGTTTTCGCAATTGAAGGTGTGTCCTTCGTAGAACAATGAGGACAACAGTTATTGTTCTAAAATATTCAGATTAACAACACCATTCTCCACCGTTTCAAAATTTAAGGCATATTCTTGCAGAGGTATGTCCATATTGAAAGACAAGGGACAATAGTTGTTGTTCTCGAGCTGAGTAATAACATAACGGTACATTCACAGACCAATGGGGACAATAGTTAATACTCAAGCTAACAATAACCGTTGTTGTTGGCCGATGTCTCGTTCGACAATACGTGCTTATATTGCACTTGTTGTTCTTCCAAGAATCTACCAAGTTCAAGCCCTATAAATCATCGTCAGATTTTCGAGGTGGAATCAATCCTCAGCTTCTCAGCACCGATGACCGAGTCTCATTCTGACTTTGTACTCCCTGGTTTAGCCGCCAACCGTCATGGTCCAGCGACTTTGATTGTTATGCTAGTGTATGCCTACAGCAGATGTTGGAATCGCCGCCGTTTGGAACACCACACCTACGCTTTTTGGAACAAGGTTCTGTCCTACCTTGTCTCCGACCTCGAGCCCTACGTATTCCACACTCCCCAACCGGCCATCCATAAACCTCCCCAGCTAGATCCCAACTCCTCCTTCCGCACAGATGCCGGAGCCAACGGAGATGAAACCATCCCCGACTTTTCTATAATGGGCGTCACTGCTACGAATTGGCTGGTGAACTCCAACATACAGTCACCCGAGTTCCCTCTGCTCGAGAAGTGGAATAGCGTGAAGATTCAATCCGTAAGACCATTCGTTATCGCAGAGCTGAAACGGACCCCCTCCCGTTCTGCTCCAACCCTCGCATTGTTTCGGGACAGCCTGCGAAGTGCAATGATGGCTGCCAAGGTGGATGCCGAGAATCAGGCCTCCCTCGCTTTTGAGGCCTTCGAGGGATTAGACCAGGTTATCTTAATGGCTGCTGCTGGCGAATGGTGGTCATTTCGACTTGCCACAAGGGATGGCATAGACGGTGATGTCCTCAATGTTCTTGAACCGGACGAGAAATTGCCATATAGGAACCCACGTAACTCCAAGGCGTCCAAACCTCGAGTTAAACCCTTCATCCGTTATACCGACCTCCAGGCTCCTTACATGACGGAGGTGCTCAGAGATGACGTCGAAGATGCAATGCCCGAGGACGATGAATGGTCCGGAGATATCCTCTTTGGCACTGAGATCTCGAACCAACGGTTTTTTCTCATCCATCGCTGGCTTGAGCAGCAACGAGGCCAAGTAGGCGACCCTTACAATTCTTCAGAATCAGTGGTAAGAGTACCCTGCGAATCCTTGAAATATATTCGCTCATTGTAAACTCCCATCTACAGGAAACCAGCGACGTAAGATCACGATCACTTTTTATCAGTGTCCCCTTTTTGATTCTCTCATTTTCAGGACGAGGCGGATTTGTTCGCCTAAATGCCGATTCCTACATAATCAGAACTCATCTCGTTGAAGGTAAAGTCATTTGTTCTGTTGATTCCGATTATCTAACGGAACCTCCTAGCCTGAGATCCAAATCTAAGTTCTCATGGGCGACTTCTTACGATGGTATCCAGATCGTTTCCTTACTTATAACCAATGTACCATCTTTGAATACGGACACTGCCGTTTATCTGAGTCCCCGCTCGCGAATACGCAAATGACAGTTGCCTATGAAGCAGAGGACGCAATCACTGTAAGGAAGTCCCAAATAAAGCGAGCCCACACGGATTGCAGAGCGGACCACTGGCAGTAGAACAGACAGAGCGATACACCGCAAATGTGTTTGGCACCAAGATCCCGACGAACACCAAGAAAGACTCGCCGGAAACATCTCGCTCAAGATGCGACTCAGGACATCGACCCAAGAAACTCCCCCATCGCCTTCACTTCATCACCCGTACGTCCACGTTGCTCCGAGTCTGCTGCGGGGATCGTCACCGCACTGATACGACCTCCCCAAATCGAGCAACCAGAAGCTCAGCTTCTATGCACTGCGTTCAGACGGCTGGACATACTGTGAGAGGTTAACTGTTGTTAGGTACAAGTCGAGAAATGTGGACAAAGCGAGGGACATACTTTCAAGTGGTGGTGAGGATGCTGCCATGTATCTCCTTTCCACAGTCCGCGAGCAGGAGGATATGATTTACATAGCCCCGCTGTCCAGGTTGGCTCTTGGCTGGTTCCCTGGCGTCAGATTCGTGGTTACCACTGCCAATAGGGTCCACGGGCGAGATGTAAAGATGCGCCTCCTAGATAGGCTTGGACTCACTGCGGACGCACTCAGACTTTGGAAACATGGGCGGATTGAAGATGGACGGCGCGACAGAAGGGGAAAGAAATTCTTCGAGCGTTCGATCGTGGAAGGAGCCAGCATGCTTTCTGGTCTTTTGCGCAGCTCGCACCCCTGCCTCAGCTTTCACATGAGCCAGCTTCGACGGCGACTTGAATTTGTATATATGTGTGCGGTCGGGCCTGAATGTCCACTTAAAGTCTTTTGGATATCTTTCCACTCGGCCGAAGCGATTACCCGTCCCAGCGCAAGGAGGTTCCATGGATCGTGAACGATGAATTTTTTCGGGAGGTGCTCGAGGTTTATGATGTATGCCAAACGCTCCGTTGGGTAGCTGAACGGGACCATGGGCCAGGGTGTAGCAGAAACATGGATGCCTGGGATAGTATGAATTACGAGAGCTGGTGAGCTATATGAAAACGCACCATTTTCCCTTACACGGCTTCGTCGTCGAATTGTCGCATAGTTTTCCCCGCCTCCCCGTGCCTGATCATCCGCTCCATTTTTAAAATCTCCTCAGGTGGAAGCCAGGGGTCGGCGGCTCGTCCTCACTTCTGCAGATTGTCGAGCCCATAGATGGATGCCGTCCCCTGTCGCTTTGCAAAGCAGAGTGATGTCAGGAGTAACATCCTGAGTGCGAAGCAAGCTTTGCCACTTGCGTGTGTGGCTCCCTTGTTCGCGATATCCTCGATCTTCTGGAGGATCTGTCCCTCTTGAACCGAGCCTGTAAAGGCCTAGTACAACGAAAAGATTAGCCAGACGGAGGTTGTAGACGGTCAGTTTTGGATCACCCTACAAGGGCCAGTCGACGAATGAGACTAATTGTTGGCGTCGTATTGACGTGCAGGCAGAAATCGACACAGGAAATCTCCTGCATGCTTAAAACGTTAATGACCAGCGACTGAAATTTGAGCTCTTCGAACTCACCAGAATGTCACGTCAGATGGATTTCACCTAACCCGCCGTCGCGAGTTACGCATCAAACAAATTTGCACAAAGAGAACTACAATTAACAAAACGTTTTAAATTTGTTAATGGAAGCGGCATTTTCTAGAGGAAGAGATACTTACCTAGATTACACTTTATTCCTTGGATTTGAGTTACAACCCATGTATATGTAGAGGAGCTTCAACGCTGTTGAAGGTGGTGGTTGAAATTCAGGACAAAATCCCCCATCGAAAACTATTTTTAGCGCAAGATTTTTCACGTCCCCTTGTCCTTAGTTCAAGTGATCTATCGACAAGCAAAGCACTCTCTGATAACTAGACGACAGCATTTGCATTGAAAAATTACAACAGTCAAGGCATGACACAGCGAGACATAGATCCACCTATGTTCGAGGTGAACACCAAGAAAAAAAGGTCTGGTTAAAACACTCCACTCAAGCTGCGACCCACTGTATATGTATCCTCAATTCCACAAACCCAAGCCAAAGATCTTCTCCATCCCGCTCTCCTCATGACACCTATCATTCCTCCACGCCGAAACGTCCTTCTCCTTGTCGTCGCAGTTATACGACCTCCCAAAATCGATCAGGCGGAAGCTTGGGTTCTTTTTGCTTCGTTCAGAGGGCGGTTTATCAAGCGGCCCAGGCTGGACGAGCACGTTGCGCGCGTAGACCGAGCAGTGCGCCCAGCCGGCACAGTGGAATCGGTAGATGAGGGATAAAGCTTCGTTCCTGCAAGGTTGAGTCGTCAGCTGAAGTCGGGAAATAAGCAATACAAAGATAACGTACTTCTGATCGATAGTGAGATCGTTGGGTTGCACCTCCTTTCCGCAGTCTTCGAGGAGCAGGATAGGGCTGAAATAACCCCTTGGTTTGCTTTTGCGTTTGTTCAGTTTCTTGGCGTCGGAATCGTCTCTGTCGCACTTCTTGCTCCCATCTTCGCCATGTTTGGTATCCATGCCTGTCTCTTCACTTCCTGCCTGCACATCTTGGCCGTCCTTATCCACATCCATCTTCTCCATCTTCGTCTCCTCCTCCTCCTCCTCCGGCACATAATACCCATAAAATCGTGGCACCAATGCCCCCACCGGCACCGGATCATGCATCGGCGGTAACACATTCAGCCCACTCCACGTCTCGAACATATGCCTCTCAAACTCCTGATAATTCCTCCCCTCGCACGACAGATGGTCATCCCCTTCATTCGAGACCTTCGCCACCACCCGCATCTTCACCGTCGGCGGCACCGGCGGCGGCGGGGTAAGGTGCCCACACGTCGGGTGCAAAGGGTCCTGCCAAGCGACATTCGTCCGTAGGGGTCGCACACGCCCCTCAAACTCAACACGGTGCGATGTCGAATCCGGGGAGGTAAACTCAAACTCGCGCCCATCGCCCTGCGCATCGGGGTTGTCCAGATCAGCGGCGTGGACGAGGTGGAACGAGACTGGAGGCCGGCCCTCGCGGACGATTTTCACTGTCGCAGTCTTCTCCTTCCACTCGGGCTTCATGCGCTCGCCGTGCTCGCCGTCTTCCTCCTTGAGGATGCGGTCGATGTCCGTCTTGACACATTCGTCGCAGAGGACGGGGTCGGTGGACGGAGGCGGGAAGACGGAGGAGCGTGGGAGCTCCCACTCGGCTTGGTATACGAGCGAGTGGTTGCCTTTGCCGATGGGGTACGCGGGGGAGATGTAGAGATGCGCTTCCTCTACGGGCTCTGGCTCGGTGGGTGCTAAGGTGCAGGAGAGCGGGTGCGGGGGTGGATCGTGCTTGACAAAGATGGGTGGCGAGATCGGGCCAGGAATTGGGGGAGGGCGGATGAGGTGGCCCCAGTCCTCATCTTTATCGATGAGTCCGGCTTCACCGAGAGAGGCGAGTCTGGCTTTATGAGCTGCATGCCAGCTAGCCTTCTCTGCGGCTTGTGCCTCGTTCTGCGCTCGGAGAGCCTCAGCCTCTTTGGACAATTTGAGTTTGTAGACATGTGTGCGGTCGGGCCTCGAGGTCCACTCGGTGTTGTTGGGCGATCGTTTGGCGTGACCGTGGCGATTGACTGTCCTGACGGCGAGGAGGTTCCACGGGTCGTGGACAATAAGCTTCTTCGGAAGGTGCTCTGGGTTGATGATGGAGGTTAGACGTTCTGTGGGGTAGCTGAACGGGACGAGGGGCCAGGGCGCAGAATAATTTCCTTGATCGAAGATGGATCCGGTGGATGACTGGGATCGACTGTTAAGTGGCGAAGCCCAACACGTTATGCGAAACATACCTTTTTCCCCTTCTTGTCTTCGAGTTCTGGCATGGACTTCCCCGCTTTCCCTTGCCTAATATTCTCTTCCATCTTCTCGATGTCTTCGAGTGGCGACCAGGGTTCGATGATCTTCGGTTCTTCCTCCATTTCCGCCCACTCAATCTCGTCCTTTGCATGCTCAAGCTCCCCGTTCGCCTTCATCCACTTCATCAGCTTGCTACCCGTGGTTATCGTCGAAAGGCTTGCCAAGTCCGGAAAGCGGCGCACATGGTAAAAATCAAAGATCGTCGCGCCCCACAGCTGGAGGCCGTTCGGTGTCGTTTTGCCGGGGAGACTATTTTCAGGAGTAATGGGCTTGCCATCCGGTGCACGAGGCCAGTAACGGAATATCATCCGTTTGCGCGTATCGCTCCCAAGGAGAACATCGAGGGCTTCCTTGCTCGAGGCTTCCTGCGCTGTTGGTAGCCTCGATATCCCAGAGGGTTTGTCCTTCTTGAACCCGGCATTGTAGAGACTCAATATGGCGATGAGATCAGCTGCAGCGAAGTTTCGAGGCTCTTCCTTTGGAAAGTTGAATATCGGGGGTGGAGGCGATGGCTCGCAAGATGGCTTGACATCATCGAGTGTCGCGATCGGCGTATTTTCCGCGTCCATCATGAGCAAATAGGCAAGATCTCTCGATTTGAAGTGCGATGGTGAGTTCTGTGGGCTTCGATTAGTCTATATCGTTTGATCGAGGGGGAGGCGCATACGGTTATGAGGGTCGTCACAATCCAGTCAGATCGATGCGCGTAACAGATTGAAAACTGTATAGAGTGTTCAATGTCAATAGCGTAACAAGAGGTAAAAATTGAAAGTGAAAAGAGCGGAGGGGGAGGCTCACTTCTTATAAGACGATTGCGAGTTGAAAGGACAAAGCTACAAACAATTGTCCACACGTCCTATTTACGTGTTAATTGATGTTATCGAATGGCCCCGTACCCCGTCGGCTCCTCAATCGGCTGAGAATCCCCTGCACCGTTAAAGTTCTCAGCTCACCGCACGAACATTAAGCGCATCAAACTCACCAGGAAATCCCTAGATATGCAGATTGGCAGGTGTATACCTTACATCCAACCTCTCAAAATCGGCTTCCCTGCAATTATCACGGCTACCAATGCGTCGAGGACCAGTCACCCCAACGACGCGTCAAAAATATCGAACAAAGACACTAAAATTCCAAAGCGTCATGTGGTCAATTCAGGACTCATTTAAATTGAAAATACCTGCAGATTATGTGAACCTCTTGTCCTTCGATCTCGTTTACATTCCAGCTTTACGTCGACACTGTCGAGGATGGTGCGTTGCAGGGACTCGCAGGTCTGACAGGCATCAGCAATTTCAATGCCAGATTCGCAGCCCGAATCGCTTCAACTCCGCCCTTGTACCTTTCCTGGCGCACCGACGAGAGACTCAAGTTAAACGGATAGTTCAATCTTCTCGTGCCAAAATCGTCGCAATATAACATCTCGTGGTATCAGCTTTTTTTCGTGTTTCGATGCGGGAGCCGTTGCTGGTACTGTTGAAATCGAGTTCGGAAACTGAGAGCGTCACGATCACGTCACAGGAAATAGATAAGATTCCAGTTTGTCCTCTGCATGACGGCGAGAGAGAGGACAAACGGATGCGTAGCTATGGCACGTACAAGCAAGCTATATAGTATGTCTGATCCGGAGATCCGTGCGATGTAAGTAGATGTGCAGAGAAAGATATAACGGGTAAGAAATGAAAATACCCGAAGATCCGGATGGCATCGCGCTCGTTCGCACAAGCACCCGATATTCCAACAGGTACTCCCCGCCATCCACTTCCACTTATACTTGCCTCCCCACGTGCCCCTTTGTTATTTCTTGGCCTACGACGCGCGCTACCGGCGCAACCCCCTCCTCCGTCTCCGAGTCTTTTAACTTTCGACCTCATTGCTATCGCTCATGTATACTGGAACACATTCGCAATACATTAATTTCCACATACAGCGGCCCCAGTCTAGGTCATTATCGGTTCAAGCACGTCGACCTGTCGAATTCCACATCGCTGCTTCAACTCAGGCAGGCGGAGCTAGGCTCCCACTGCTGTAGAACGATGAACGCAGGACCGTAATAGCATCGAAATCTCATGTGGGTGTGCGGGTCGTTGCGGGCCGGGAATTTAATTGCGGGCCGAAAAAACGACATCACCTCCTGAATCTTTCACCTTATAACGATGAGGGCAATCTTCGGCGATGCGGAACCTATCTTTCTGTCCCACATCTCGTACTAAACCATGACCGAGCTCGTCCCCAAACAACCTCTCCACCCCTCCATCATCCCCAAACTAGACTCCGAATACCTCGAGTTCCATACGTCCACCCTCCAGTACATCACGCCTCCTCACACGCTCAAATGGAATCCAGCCATCCGAAACGCGCCCGCGGTCCCCGGGGGTTCGGCGCCTCTTGAAGTCGCCAAGACGCAGGACTTTGACTTGACGCACACGAAGATGCGGTCGTTCACCCCGAAAGGCGAGGTTCCGGCAGGCGGGTGGCCGGTGTTTATATTCTTCCATGGGGGTGCGTTTGCACGTATATAATACAGTTTATCGAATGAACCGATCCTACAGGTGGATGGACCCTTGGTAATATCAGCAGCGAAACCTCGTTTTCGACACACATGGCCGTCGGTGAGTGCTACGGTCGATTCCCCGGTCAAACTAACGTCTTGTTAAATAGGTGCCAAATGCGTGGTTATTTCCGTGGACTATCGATTAGCACCCGAGCACCCATACCCCGCAGCCGTCGAAGACGCCATCGAATCCCTCGACTGGGTCGTCCGCAACGGAAACCAGGAACTAAACATCAACACCTCCCGTATCGCCGTCGGCGGGTCCTCCAGGTACAGTATCCACCTCCCCCCGCCATCCGCATCCTATCACTAACGACCTCGTCGAACCACCACCAGCGGCGGCAACCTCGCAGCCATCCTCACCCTCAAAGCCGCCGAGTTCACCCCGCCCACCCCGCTCCTCTTCCAACTCCTCATCGTCCCCGTAACTGACAACACCGCCTCCCCCAGCACCCTCTGGGCGCCCAACATCCACACCCCCTGGCTCTCCCCCGACCGCATGCTCTGGTTCCGACACAACTATCTCCCCCACCCCGAGGACTGGGTGAAGTGGGACGCGTCCCCGATGTTTGCGCCGGAGGAGCTGTTGTGCAAGGTCCCGGCGGCGTGGATTGGCGTGGCGGAGTTGGACATTTTGAGGGAGGAGGGGGTAAGGTATGCGGAGAGATTGAGGGAGGTGGGGGTGGAGGTAAATGTGAGGGTGTTTGAGGGAGCGCCGCATCCGATTATGGCTATGGATGGTAAGTCCCCCTCGAAAGTCCTCTTTCTGAAAATTCTTTTGGCTTATTTGCTTTGTAGGGTAAGTGGCTGCCGTTTTCGATGGTCATGGTACTGACTGCGCTGGATGCGTAGAGCCCTTAAGATCGGTAAACAGCTCGTTTCGGAGGCTGCTGCGGCTTTGGAGGGAGCCTTCCGGAACACGTAAACTCGATGTAGCGTAAGGACTCGAGAATTCGACGGTGTAATTAACCCCTTCGCCGCGGCCAGCCCGACACAACCCCCGGGCGACCTTAACGCGAACGCAGGTTCATTGCAGTGGTTTCATTCGTGCTCACAGGATGGACCGCCCAAGGCTTTGGAGTATCCGACAGCATATGTAAGTATAGCCATAGCCTGATGTCTTCGAGTACTGGTTCCGTTATTCTCCTTTTTCAACACCAGATTTGAGCCCATAATCTTTTATCTTGACGATATAGGGGATTTGAAATGTCTCAGGAGAACATTCCGTTCCTTCGGGGCATCATCTCTTCGTGTCCAGAAACTGTCACGGCACTATTTATCGCTTAAGGATTCTTTGCTCGAAATGGCATCCAACGACGAAGCTCTGATACGCAAGCTCGTGTCTGACAAGGGAACCAGCAACGATCGCATCCTATCTGATATAGAAACCCATCGCGGGCGGCTTCTGCTATCTAATTCTGAGCGGGAACTCTCTGAATTGAATCAGCACCTCGCACCCCTTATTGTAAAACACCAGCAGCTAGATTCACAAGTCCTGAAATTTCGCCTAGCGTTGGCACCACACAAAGATCTTCCGGTGGAAATCATATCCAACATCTTCATCCTCGCATCAGACGGTGGCGCCATATCCATTCCTCTAAGGATTACCGATGTTCCGTGGGTCTTCCGGCAGGTGTGTTCGCGTTGGAGAGAAGTTGCGGTCAATGAACCTCGACTATGGAGTCGCCTTATGCTGTCCAGCTATAAACCCAAAGTTTTACAATTCGCTAGCTTAATAGTTCCTCGAACCGGCTCTTTATCGGTCGCTTTGTGTGGACCAGGTCCCAGCAATGGTGCTCGCGCTCTGAACCTGTTAATCCTGCCCAACCTCTCGCGGATAACGGACCTCTCTTTACGGCTTCCAATTGGCGCTTTCGAAGCGCTGTGGAAAATGGCACCAGCTCAATTCTCCAAACTTGAGTCTGCAGATTTGGAAATCCTTCGTCCAAACGAGAAAAATGCACGATCCAATCAGTTGTACTCGAAGTGGCAGGAACACGATACCGAGCCATTCCCGACGTCATCCTGCCTTCGGAGGATAAAATTAAAGGCACCCATGCGGTTTACCTTATGTCTCATATCGCTCAATTATCCCTGGCACCAACTCACTGACGTTGACCTCACTGGTGTCGAAAGTTTGTTTGTGGACCGCCCACAGATTGACCGGGGTTTCCATCGTATCCTCACGCAATGCATTTCTTTAACAAAGCTGTCAGCCTTTGTTCCGGCAAGAGGAACAATGGATATTGCACATGGAGACCTCCCCCTACCCCACTTACAATGCCTGACACTCATATCAATCAGTGACGATTGGCTCTTTCGTTCCCTTGTTGTCCCAGCATTGAGTGAGTTACACGTCGGTGGCGAACTACATCGCTTTTTCGGTGGCATCCATGGCATGATTACATCGTCGGGGTGCACCCTCAAGACTTTCCACCACACGGCCGGAAAGCGCGTAAAGGAAAACCATTCCACCAGTCTTCGAAATTTCCTATCGGTTATGCCGGCAATCACAGAGTTCAAGAGCGCATTTATTACTCTCCATCGAGACATCTTGCGAAGTATCGCAAATGGTGTGCTGCTTCCTAACCTCGAAGTTTTAGAATGCCGGCCGGGGGCTCCAGAGGCGTTTGTTGACGTTGTCGAGGCGCGAGTGATGAAAGACCCGAAAGTGGTCCGCGCAACACTTTACAAGGCGGTAGCTTTCTTCGCTCCCTTTCCTTTTCAGGAGAAAATTTTCAAGCTTGCGTCCAAACGATTGGAAGCAGTCAACAGGGAAAACAGGACAGATTTTAGGTTCATATGGGAAGATAGAAGATAGGTCTATGCATGGTTAGATATGGTGGAAATTCCGGCTGTAAGTACATTCTCGTTTTATCTATTCTTCGTCTAACTTCCATGTGCGATGAGCTAGCCCCGCTATCCAACCCTTACAGTCGCGTATACTTGAATCTTTTCGAGGAGCGCTGTAATCACCATAAATATTCAGAGTTGAGGATAGATAATTCGAAAAAAGTAACGTCGAAAGTCGTGATGAGAACAATCTTCCATATAAGGCAGGAGCGCGGGAGAGATCCAACTTCCGCGTTCCGCCACCCCCTTGGCGTAGGGGATTCTCGCGTCGCCAGATGATAAATAGAACGTTCAATAATCATCTGTTTGGCGGAGAGCCCAGTTCAACTCGGAGACTGGACTATGGGTATGTATGTTGACCGGTCCCGTCACCGCGTTGACGCTTGGTGCGCACCGCACGTGACATGTACGCCCCGCCAAATGACCAGGCGCGGTGACGCGAGATCCGAAAACCTTACGGTCGTCCATTCTGGCCGCGACCGAAAGCTTTCCGAAATCTCGTTTCCTTGCGTCCGTAAGGTAAGGGTCCATTTGATGTCATCAAATACGTCCGAAAGCAATGAGATTATTTTTATCGTTGCATTCCTTCCGGCCGTAAGGAATTGACCGAACGTAAGGAATGGGTATATTTTTCTTTACATTCCTTCCGGCCGTAAGGACTTGACCGAATATTTATGGAAGTGACCGAACGTAAGGAATGGGTGTTTTGCAATATTTTTCTTTACATTCCTTCCGGCCGTAAGGACTTGACCGAACATCTAAGGAAGTGACCGAACGTAAGGAACGTAAAGAATTGGGTTTTCAAAAAGAACCACTCGAGAATCCTCCTGGAAATAAAATTATTCAGAGGGTCTGCTGCCTTCCTATGACTTTCTGGCAATTCTCGGGTTAGATTTCAAGTGTTTCCGTGGGTCTTGAGGTGCGTCGTCGTCCGTCGGCGCCCTCGTCGACGTTCTGGCGCGCAC
>JABCKH010007777.1:0-31565 GCA_018851285.1 Lyophyllum semitale | reverse complement strand
CTGATGCAAGTTAATGTATTCTTTAGGCAAATCTTTCCAGCGTACTTATCCACTCAACAAGCGTCTGGAAAGGATACGGTTCATGCCAAAATCAAAGCTAAACGCGCTGCAATGAAGGCTCTCAATCTTAATTCTGCTAGTGCCAACAGTTCTACCGGAGAGAGCTAGGAGTGTCGCGATTGTCCAATGAGGTTGTCCAAAGAACCATCGCTTTTATTGCTTGTAATACCTACAAATGTTCACCAATAGCAATAACCGTTTGTCCACATATTACATTCAGAGTGCTATGTCGACGCAATGGGTAATTTCTCAAACAACATCAGCATTGGCATGGCGACCAGTGGCCCAAAGAGCCGCATTCTTGTGAAAACGCTGAACCGAACAACCACTGTCAATCAATAGCACGATTGAGGAGGTTGAGACTTACCCAACAACCAGCGCTGATGGGAGGATGAGTGGCCACCCAAGAAGTAGCTAAAATTGACCAAGTTGAGGAGCTTTATAAAATGACTGTGGGGGTTGTGACAGCGGGTGTTCAGCCCATGGCTGAGGAGGTTGGGGGTTATAAAAAGACTCCCAGTATTAGAAACATAAATAATCACTCTACATATAGCGTGGTTTTGACAATGGGTGGTTACCTGACCATCAACGTGCTTGAGAAGGTTCGAAGACATAAAACAAATGCCTGGATTGTGACAGCGGCCAATTAGATATAGCATAGCATGGTTATGATACTGGGTAGTTACCTGACGGTCAACATACTTGAGGAGGTTTGAAGATATAAAACAAATGCCCGGATTGTGACGGCGGCCAATTAGATATAGCATAGCATGGTTACGTCAATGGGTGGTCACCCAACAGTCGGCGTACTTGAAGAGGTTTGAAGATATTAAACAAATGCCCGGATTGTGACGGTGGCCAATGTGTAGCTTGTTCAGCTTATTTGAGAGCTACTCAAGCAGCAGCGAAGTGGCGAAGGTGGGTGGATGCCCCAAGGCCAACACAGTTGAGGAGCTCGGGAGGTACAAATTGAATGCCAATATTGTGACTGTGGGTGGTTAGCCAAAGCACATCATGGCAGAGGAAGTTGGGAAGTAATGTAGGCAGTACCAAGGTTGCGAAGGTAGGCAGTCGTCCCAAGATCATCACCAGGATTATGACAGAAAGGGAGCTACCCAAGGAAAGCCATATTTGGTGTAGTAGTGATATAACCAAAAGTTTTTAGTTGTGCTAGGAATCGGATGCTTCATGTTTCCCTCAAGGCAGACAAGGTGCGACGTAATTCCCAAGTGGAACCGACCTTTATAACCTGATGTGACATGTTCCTCGGAGGGAACAATTGATGATTCTTGCAAAACCTAGCTCCCAACTAAGCTTGTCAGGATTGCTTGAAATCAGCCATGTTGCCATACCTGTATCAATTGCGAACAAATCCAGGCTGATGCGTGTATGGATTCTTGTGACTTTCACAAACTATACCGACATTTATATGACAATGTAATGAGATCTGCAAGAATTACGCGTATTTTGACAATTTCTTTTATTTTAAAGCATTTTAAGGAGGTGTCAGAGTAGCCCAAAATCCGTGATGTCTCTTGGGGACCGTTTCTCAGATCGCATGCTGCCATCCCAACGTTTTAACAAACTGCGAGTCGCTCTCGCTGGCTATTGGTGGGCTCTCGTTAGGCTCGTCTGACAATATGTTCACAGAATACCATTCATGAGTCGCCAACCTTCTGCAGTCGACTCTTTGGTATTCACGAAGCGAAGCAACTCAAACAACAACTGCGCCGGTGCACGTAGCTGGTGTAACTCAGGTTCATTGTATTGGTTTTGGAGGTCGAGCGGTGTCTTAACTTATGGCCATATCAGACTGCTCGAGAAAAGAATTAGCGTGTAACATAAAACGACATAACAACTCAATTAATACTACGCCTGTTTCTCCAACTTCACAATCCCCCCCACCTCATCCGCCCACTCCGCACCCCCCGCCTCCTGCCGAATCCCATCCGCCCACGCCACAGCATCCCTCCGCCCCTTCGTCACATCAACCCCAACCCAGATCACCAGCGACGCGCACACGCACAGCGCGAAGAGGAACGGGAAGCCCATCCAGTTGTTCCCTGACTTGTTGATGATGGCTTGGATGACGTTCGGCCCGATCATCGAGGACGCGCGGTTTGAGAGACCGAAGAGGCCGAAGAACTAAGGAGGGGGGGGTGGGATGGGTGAGCGGAGGATGGGAGAAGAGAAAGGGGGTACATACCATGTTGTCGAATCCGGGAGGGGTGAGCTCGGCCATCATCGTTTGTGAAAATGCGTAGTATGGCGCTTGGAAGAGTCCGAAGACTACATTGTATGCCCTGGTTTGGCACTTTCAAGACGTAGAAAGGAATCAGGAGATCGGGGGACGCACCAGAATTCCCAAACATTATGGAATCTGGAATATCAGGCTACAAGTTAGTCGGGTATGAAGAAATAGGGTGCTCGGGAAGAAGAATGCGCACCCAAATTTGTTCGTCCAGATCCCGATCATTCCCCAGAGAGGTATAAACATCGTCACAACATTCGTTACTACAAACTGCAAGCCAGAAAAGGTGTCAACGCAGGAACAAACAAGCGAAGCATATCAAATCCAAACCATTTTCTTCGTGCTGATCTTCCAATACCTCTGGATATACCAAAAGCCAAGCGTGGCCATGGTGGAGGTGATAGCCTGGGCAAGACCAAGATAGGTGTTCTGGAGGAAGCTGAATGAGAATTTGTCGTTCTGGCAGATCGACACCAGGGTGCCGGTAGTGTTTAGTCCCTGAGATAAAGGCAGTCGGAAAAACGTATATGAGAAGGTGAGCAAAATCATACATCGGCAAGAAGGAAGAACGCAAAGAGGTAGATGAAGGTGTAAGGCAGCTTCTTGTATTGCTTGGCGGCTTTCCAGATCTGGGAATGATTGTAGATAGATTGAGAGTACAAGCGAAGGCGCTTACCTGCTTCCACCCAATGGTAAGATAGTTCTCGCCTTTTGGAACGGGAGGACCTGGACGATGTTCTTGGAAGATGACTGGACGATGCAAAGATCAGAAAAGCTGAGAAAAGAAGCAGCGGGTGACTCACACCACCAAATGCCCGTAACTACCCAATAGCCGTTCGTCCTGGAAAACGGACAAGCGTCAAGTTCAATTATCGCCCTGAAGCGATTGATCGTACGTACAGGACAAGCGTGTAGTTGTTAACTTTGGGGTCCTTCGCCAATGGAAGAAGAATCGACAGGTTGAGACACAACGTCACAATGTAGCCAATATTGCTGTGAGTCTGGTATTCTGATTAGACGAGCAAGAAGGCGGACGAACGAGGAACTTACAGTGCTGATATTACTGATGCGATTCTTCTCCAGGCTTTCTTCCAGTTCAAACTCCTCCTGCGTCGACTCGCCGGCCTCGTACTTCTCTCGGATTGCGCGTGAATGGGCTGTATTACGGGCAAGCCGTGGGAAGAGCGCTGCGTAAAAGACGAGAGTAGCGCCGTAACTGATAAACCCAATCATGTAAAGAGCCATGGCGACAGGCCACCGCGAGGGAACTACGCAAGGACCACGTAAATAATGAAAGGCCGTGCAAGGCATTTGAACATACTGGTGAGGCTCATGCTAGCAAACTGGGCTCCCCAACAGATGCATGTGATGACGAAGAGCAGCCAGCGAGCGAAAGTACCGTAATCGGCAGCTGAGCCGATGGTAGTGAAGATCATGGTCATGACCTACACGCGAATGAGTAGAGTTGGGGGGAGGGAGGAGCGCAGAAGATGACCACGTACAGCGAAACTGACCCCATTGGCGATGAGGACAACGCTAGATACGGCTTTGGTTCCTCCCGCCCAGGGAACAACACATTGGCCTGACGCGCCTTCCGCGCTACACGACGAGCCGGGACCTTTGACGGGGTCAAAACCTGCAGCGAAAGCCAGAGATTGGAAGAGGGTCATCGAGTATCCCATTGGGCCTACACCCTGGATAAACTGGTCAAGTTTCGCGCGGTTGAAGGGTTTCGATGATACCATACATTGTCACCATTATAGTACACTTATTATGCTAGTCAGAGTGTGAACTGGAGGGGAGATGTTGAATACTCACGGTAGTAGCTCCATAGTTCACGCCTGGTGACAATCGGTTCGTTCTTGTTGATCGATGAGACGAACACTGGGGACGAGCTTGCTCCGGGTTGAGGTGAAAGTTCTACGCTTCCTTCGGATTTGCTGTCCCTCTCTTCTACATGGACAGATTCAACAGGGGGTACCTCGGGAGCCGTGGTACGCGACATATTGGTCGTGGACACAGAAGAAGGAGCATCGAACCTTATGAGCTTCTTCGGCAGACGGTATGTATTGGCCTATCGCGGTTCATGGGTGATCCTGAAGGATTGTCGGCATGGTCCATGTGCAATCTGCCTGGCTGCAGACCACGGGATGTCGATAAGTAGAGAATGGAATGAGGTTGATGGAGATAAAGCAAACCAAGTGACCAACGACTGGCCTTCAATTTGACTGTCTTTTTCACACCTACCACGACGCTATCTATTTTTTACCGCTCTAGAAATGGTTCACGTACGTTGGAGTTCATTCTCAACCACTATCCAACTGTGCTCCCTAGCTCTTGACCTACCAGGAGCCTTGCAACTAGGTGAGTCCACCTCATCACACGACCATGTGGGCACAAGTACTTGAAATTGAATGGCGATCAGCTGTTCAATGCGAGCTATTCTCGTCAAGCAGTTCCAGCGCCTCCGATTCGTTATCTCGTTGACTTGCGCAGTTGTCGCTGCAACGGCCGATGTCGTCGAAATCGATGCTTCAGGAACGATTCTTCAGCTGGCCGGGCTATCTTACTATGCCCCCCTGAACTCATTGTCGACCGTGCACCCCTCCAAGCTCTCTGGTATTACAGCCGGTTTTGGTGCAGTCACTAGCATACGCGCTCAGTACTCCCCAATCACCAAGACCTTCCTCGAAGCTCAGATCGCCTTGTACCGAAACATCGACGATGTGTGGGCAGACCATTTCCTGGAATCTCTGTTCGTATCCTACGACGGACAGACCACTGGCTTTTTTGACGAGGCTGCGGAGAAGTGGCTCGGGTCCATCAACCTTTCACATCTCTACATCTCCGACAACATCCGTGTACCGGTAATCAAGAGTTCCCGCGTTTCCCGAGTCACCACTGGGCCGCCAGCAGGCCCATACTTTACCACACCTTCCGCCTCATCAGCTGGCTTGGACATCCACGATGTATACCGTCTCCAGAAGGACGAATACGAGGCCTTCGTTTTCGGCGTTCTCCCAAATCCCACTGGGGGCTGGATCTCGACAAACATCACTCTCGATGAGACAGGCGCACAATACATCCCCGTTCCGTCACGCATAGCACTCATGACCAAGTCTCTCCCCCTCTCCGGCACCCGTTTCGCCCTGAAAGACATCTTCAACGCCAAGGGCCTGCCCACAGGTGCCGGGTCCCTCGCCTACGCCCGTGTCTACCCCCCTGCAGATGAAACTGCCCCCTCTGTGCAGCGGCTCCTCGATCTCGGCGCCACCATGGTGGGCAAGACCCGGACATCCCAGTTTGCACATGGCGCCTCCCCATGGGAGTTCCATGACATCCCGTACTCCTGGAATCCGCGTGCAGATGGCTACCTCACTGCGTCGGCATCGAGCTCGGGGAGCGCATGTGCGATCGCAGGTTATGATTGGCTGGAGTTTACAGTTGGGAGCGACACGCGAGGGAGTGTCAGGAAGCCTGCGGCCCTTGTGGGTGCGTACGGCGTCAGGCCGAGTCATGGAAGCTTAGACTTGACAGGCGTCATACCGCTCTCGGAGGAGATGGACACAGCGGGATTCTTCTCCCGAGACCCACGCTTATTCTCTGAAATTGGTCGGCGCTGGTAAACTCGATTTCTAATACATTGTTAGTTCTTCGCTGACTCAAATACCCAGGTATGAGGAGTCTCCTATCAGGATCAAGCGATCCGCTATTAGATTCCCCACGAAGCTTCTGTATCCGACAGAACACTTTCCCGTAAAGAACCCCGCTGCCCAGGCCCTGTACGATTCCTTCGCCGACTCCCTCCAGAAACACCTCAAGATCAACAAAGTCCCCATGAACTTCACCGCTGCCCTCCTCCCCCACCTCCCCAACGGCAACTTCACCGCCTTCCAGCTTTCCTCCAACACCCTCGCCGAGTACCGCTCCTGGGTCTCCGTCGGAAAGCCCCTCGTCGAGCGGCACCAACAACTCTTCGGTACACCCCCCACCTTCGACCCAAAGCCTCACCAGAATTTCGCCCTCGCAGCCAACCACACCGAAGCCTCCTTCGCCACCGCCGTCCGCCTCCGCCGCTCATTCCGCGCCTCCATCGCCGCCTCCCTCCTCAAACCCGACACCAAGTCCTGCTCAGAGTCGATACTCATGTACGACGCCGGGACGGGCGGGCACCCCTCCTACCGCGTCGAGGACTTCAACTCGCTATCCGGCGCGACGCAGTCGCTGCTCACGGTGCCCGTGGGCGGTGCGCACCCGGCGGACTACTTCCATTTTGTGGGCTCGATGGCGGGGCTGCCGGAGATCACGGTGCCGCTGGGCCAGGTGGAGTATTTTAGCCAGGTGAGCAGGAGGAGGGAGGTGCTGCCTGTTGCGGTGCAGTTGGTTGCGCATGCGGGGTGTGATGATGTGTTGTTTGAGCTGGTGCAGAAGTTGGCGGGGGCGGGGGTTTTGGGGGCTGTTAAGGTGGGCAGGGAGGCGTTTTGAGCCGTGCGATGGAAAGGGATTTGGATCGTGATCTTTTCCTCACATATCATGGGCGGCTGTACGTATTAAGAATTGAGCAGCCCTGAAACAATGATAATAACGATAAGCTTTGCAGGACAGATTAAGTATAGCTTAATTTGTGGGATAGCCGCAATAGCCGCTACCAATCGTATGTGTAGGGGGCGGGCGCCGCCTCGTGGGATCTTTCATTATCTGATTAGATTCAAACGCAAAGCGGGCGCCGTCTGACTACGAGCAAACTCAAAGCAAACTACTACCAAGTTCAACAATAATGCTGGCACTCGAAACGATGCCATTTCCCAGTCTTATCGTAACCATGCGCGCGTCTCACGCAAACGATATCTACAGTCCGGCAGCCAGTCGCTGCGCATGCGCGGCTCACACGAAGTAGACTTATCCCACTTTCCGACTCGGACAACCCCCTCGGGCAAGATCAATCGATTGCCGCCCACGTTGCGAATATTCCCGGCATTAACTACTTAGACTCGGCGTAATCGCTCAGGCCTGCTAGCGATACTAGTAACGTAAGTAAGCTGACAATGACGCGCCCCGCATGTCAGTTCATAAAGTGCCTGCCAGAGGGCGTGCATATGTGGCGCATTCTCAACTCCTTATCCATTCGTTTTCGCTTTTACTCATTGGAGTGAAAATCACGCCTCGCTATCCGTTCAGCCATGCCTGACTCTCGCCGAAGCGACGAGAAGAGTACTATCGTCGAGGAGAAACCCAAGCGAGGCCTCTTTGGCCGTAGAGGAGCCAAGGTTGACGAAGAGAAACGGTTGGATATTGCTGCTGAAGTCAAGGACTCAAAGGAACCCGAAGTCCCTCCTGTCTCCTTCACTTCTTTGTTCCGGTGTGTACAATAACTCCTGCCCCGTCCTACTATGCTTACCCCACTCTAGATACTCGACGAGGTTCGAACTCTTCATAAATGTACTTGGTTTGGTATGCGCTGCGGGAGCCGGTGCAGCCCAGGTACGTACTTCTAGTCCTGCACACCGTTACTATTCTCGCGATTTACCTACTGCGCTATAGCCGCTCATGAGTTTGCTCTTCGGCAACCTTACCCAAGATTTCGTTAGCTTCGGCGTTACCATGAAACTTGCTCAGCAGGGTAATGCTACTGCCGGTGCTGCGCTCCCCGCCGCTGCTGCCGCTTTCCGACACACTGCAGCTTTAGATGCAAGTTACATCGTCTATATTGGTGCGTGGTCATCTTGCACGTATCACGAATTACGCTGATCATTTTACACGCTGATATCAGGTGTTGGCATGTTCGTCTGCACGTACGGCTATATGTATGTCTGGGTTTACACCGGCGAGGTCAATGCGAAGCGTGTCCGTGAGAAATATCTTCGGGCAGTACTGCGTCAGGACATTCAATTCTTTGACAACGTCGGTGCTGGAGAAGTTGCTACTAGAATCCAGACGGATACTCGTGAGTTGCGAATACTCTATGCACCGTAGTCCAACGTCAGGCTAATAATGGTCATGCCTGGCTAGATCTGGTACAACAAGGCATATCTGAGAAAGTCGCACTTGTTGTGAGCTTCATATCTGCCTTCTTCACTGGTTTCATTCTGGCCTATATCCGGTCATGGCGGTTGGCTTTGGCTCTGACATCAATTCTGCCGGGCATGGGGCTCACCGGCGCTGTCGTGACCACATTAGTCCCCAAGTATATGCAGTACGTTGCCGTGTATATTTAACTGTAACCATTTTCTAACAGGTTTGCTCAGACTCTCCCTTAAGCACATCGCTGATGGTGGAAGCTTGGCCGAAGAAGTCATTTCGACTGTCCGTACAGCCCAAGCTTTCGGTACACAGCGAACACTTTCGGGTCTGTTTGACGTCCGGATTGACCAAGCCCGCAATGCCGACTTGAAGGCCGCCATAATCAATGGTGGAGGATTCGCGATCTTCTTCTTTATTTTATATTCCGCTTATGCACTCGGTCAGTATACTTCCCAGTTTCTGAAGTTTTCGATGTTTGTTTACGTTCCACTAGCATTCTCTTTTGGAACCACACTCATTTTAAGCGGTCATGGTAAGTAATGTCAGTCTTCGCGCCTTCAGCTTTAATTTAATTCTCGTTTAGCCACCCCTGGCGCCGTTACAAACGTATTTATGGCAATTTTAATTGGTACTGTCTCCCTTATAATGCTTGCGCCCGAGATGCAAGGTTCGCCCTCATTACAATGATGGTTTGGCGGATTACTAATACTGAATTTGCCTTTTCAGCAATAACTAATGCACAGGGAGCTGCAGCGAAGCTGTACTCCACCATTGATCGCGTCCCTGATATCGATTCCTCCAACCCCGACGGCCAAAAGCCTACATATGTCGCTGGTGAAATCACCCTTGAAGACGTCGAGTTCAGCTACCCCTCGCGCCCCGGCGTTCAAGTCGTGAAAGGCCTATCACTCAGTTTCGAAGCTGGTAAAACCGCTGCCCTTGTCGGTGCATCTGGATCTGGTAAATCGACCATCATGTCTCTTGTCGAGCGTTTCTACGATCCCACATCCGGACATGTCAAGCTCGATGGCGTTAACCTCAAGGATTTGAACCTCAAATGGCTCCGCTCACAGATCGGCCTCGTATCTCAGGAGCCTACGCTGTTCGCCACGACCATCAAAGGAAATGTCGCGCATGGCCTTATTGGTACGAAATACCAGAACGCATCGGAAGAGGAGAAATTCTCTTTGATCAAGGAGGCTTGTATCAAGGCCAATGCCGATGGATTTATCTCTAAACTCCCCCTCGGATATGATACCCTTGTCGGAGAGCGTGGTTTCTTGTTGTCCGGTGGCCAGAAACAGAGGATCGCTGTCGCTCGCGCCATTGTCTCCGACCCGAGGATCCTCCTTCTCGACGAGGCAACCAGTGCCCTTGACACCCAATCTGAAGGAATTGTGCAAGACGCGTTGGACAAGGCCGCCGCAGGTATATATCTATCAATTTACCCCCATGTTCTAATATTTACACCTTTAATCATTAGGCCGTACTACGATCACCATTGCTCACCGCCTCTCTACTATCAAGGATGCTGACGTTATTTACGTGATGGGCGAAGGCCTTGTTCTTGAGCACGGCAACCACAACGAGCTTCTTACCAAAGATGGCGCCTATGCCCGTCTCGTTCAGTCTCAGAAACTTCGTGATAGCGACGATAGCCAAGCTGCAGGCCCAGACACCCCTGACTCTGGCGAGGGGCCCCAAGATATGGAGAAACTTGCACGCGAGGAAGTTCCTCTCGGTCGCAAGAATACCGGCCGCTCCCTGGCCAGCGAAATTCTCGAGCAAAAGGGCCAGGTACAACCAGGCGAGAAGGGAAAAGGCGACCACAGTCTACCGTATATCTTCAAACGGGTGGCCCAACTGAACCGAGATGGATGGAGAAACTATGTCATTGGTGGCATCTTCGCAGCTCGTGCGTTAACATCCTTGTTGATCCGTACCGCCGATCGCTGATGATATCTAGTTTGTAGTGAGTGGAATGGTTTACCCTGCTTTTGGTATCGTATACGCGAAAGGTATCGACGCTTTCGCTGCACCTACTCGACACGAGCTACGCTTCCTCGGCGATCGTGCTGCGCTATGGTAAACCAGGTTCGCTTCTACGACAACTTGTTCCTCACGCCATTCCTTTAGGTTGTTCCTCATTGCTATTATCTCCACCTTGACTATGGGCATGCAGAACTATCTGTTTTACTCTGCCGCTGCGGAATTGACGTTTAAGCTGCGGTCATTGTATTTCCGAGCTATTTTGAGGCAAGACAGTGAGTTACTTTTCCATCCTGGGTTCTTCGCGCTATTTCTGACCTGTTTGCAGTCGAATTCTTCGATAAAACAGAGAACAGCGTATGTCGCCTTATCTCCTGAAGATCTCGCCTCCGCTGATCTCCATTATCAGACCGGAAGTTTGACGGCCAACCTGAGCGACAACCCGCAAAAGGTCAATGGCTTAGCCGGTATTACTCTTGGATCGTAAGCCTTCTATTATCTTTCCATCGATATTTCTTGCCCACGCCCTTTCACAGCATCGTTCAGGCAATCGCGACCATTATTGGGGGCTCTGTCATCGGTCTTGCCTTTGTGTGGAAATTAGGCCTCGTTGGCATCGGTGCGTGACCTTGATATGTATCGCGACGTATCATAACTGACGACATACTCGCTTAGCCTGCACCCCAATAGTCGTTTCTACTGGTTACATCCGTCTCGTAAGTATCATCATCGGCATCGGCAGACCAAATATAATGTAACGACATCTGCAGCGTGTTGTTGTACTCAAGGACCAGGCCAATAAGAAGGCCCACGAAGATTCTGCTCAATTGGCTTGCGAAGCAGTTGCATCAATTCGTACCGTCGCCGCTTTGACCAGGGAGGATGACTGCTGCGAATTATACAGCACCAGCCTTGAAGAACCCTTGCGCACTTCGAACAGGACAGCTGTTTGGAGCAACCTCCTCTATGCCATGTCTCAGGCACTGGTGTTCTTCGTCATTGCCCTTGTCTTCTGGTACGGGTCCGTCCTTGTCTCGAAACAGGAATACAGCACCTTCCAGTTCTTCGTTGGTCTTATGGTGCGTACCATTTCCTCACAACCGTGCAGCATCTCACACCACCGGCAGAGCACGACATTCGCCGCCATACAAGCAGGCGACGTGTTCGGCTTTGTGCCCGATATCTCATTAGCGAAGGGCGCCGCGTCTGACATCCTGAAGATGATCGACTCTATACCCGAGGTTGATGCAGAGTCCAAGGATGGCAAGGTGGTCGACACTGAGAAGACTCGGGGCCACCTCCGTCTCGAAAACGTGCACTTCCGCTACCCGACAAGGCCTGGTGTGCGCGTCCTGCGTGACCTTTCGCTGCAGGTCGAACCTGGCACATACATTGCACTGGTTGGTGCAAGTGGTTCCGGTAAAAGCACAGTGTACGCCCCTAGAAATTGCATTCCCGACGTTCATATATACTAATCTTCGATATTGCAGCATCCAACTGATTGAACGGTTCTACGACTGCCTTTCCGGAGAGATCTTCGTAAGCTTTGCACATCGTTTCTTCTTAAGTCACACACATACTTATGTCTTCATCCTCAGCTTGACGACGAGCTCATTACCGAACTGAACGTCCAAGAATACCGTAAACAGATCGCGTTAGTCTCGCAAGAGCCTACGCTGTACGCTGGAACCGTCCGCTTCAATATTCTGCTTGGGGCCATCAAGCCGGAATCTGAGGTCACTCAGGAAGAGATCGAGAAGGCATGTCGGGATGCCAACATCCTCGAATTCATCCAATCGCTACCTGAGTATGTCATCGCATGCATGATTGAATATTATCTCACCAATTGGTCTTGTAGTGGCTTCGATACCGAGGTTGGTGGAAAAGGATCTCAGCTTTCTGGTGAACAAAAACGTAGGTACTTCGAGTGAAATCCATTGGCGTGTTGCTTACTTGTTAAAATAACAGAACGCATTGCAATTGCTCGTGCCCTCCTCCGCAACCCCAAAGTTCTTCTCCTTGATGAGGTTCGTCTTTCTTTTACACTTCGGCGGAACCCTCTGACTAATTATCGTCGATAGGCTACATCTGCGCTCGATTCCAACTCGGAGAAGGTCGTACAGGCAGCGCTTGACCAAGCCGCGAAAGGAAGGACCACCATCGCCATCGCTCATAGATTATCGACGATACAAAATGCTGACCGGATGTAAGTCCCACAGATCGCACTGCTCTAGAGAAACCGTCTCACATTGCTCGTTTCAGCTACTTTATCAAAGAAGGCCGTGTCAGCGAATCAGGCACCCACGACCAGCTGCTCAGCAAACGAGGAGACTATTATGAATACGTACAGCTTCAGGCTCTCAGCAGACGAGATTAGAGGATCTTTCCACCTCCCGGGACATTTCGCTAACAATCTTTATGGGTTTCGTGCCCACGTACTGATACACATTTCCTCCCCTGGCTATATATCAACATTTGACCACGAGTGGCGGCGCATATGTAGACATTTAATCTTAAGAATCCATGCACGTAACACGCAAAGCGACTGCAGAGTAACTGAAACTTCAACAGGTCGCAGGACTATCATTCTTGAAGTTATAGCCAGGAATCAATCATGACCACCTGCGCCCAGCACCCGTCTCAAATATTGGTCCAATATCGGTCTCCCTCAGTGGGTATGAAGTCCGCCTCTCCTCGACCTTGGGATTGATCATAACAATGAGGAGAAAGCCTTTCGTCCAGTGGCAGCAGCAGCTCTTCGGCGCGCGCCCCACCTTCGACCGCGGCCCCGCTAGATGTTCGCCCTTGCAGTCAACCACACCGATATTCCTACAATTACACCTTACGTTCAGCGCTGTGTTCTGATTCATGGCAAGCCCTGCCTATACCACGCTGGTGGCAAAATAAAAGGGAGCACGGCAATCTGCGGCAATCTCAACTTGTCACTGGCCCAAGCTGTACATCCTGCACTTAACCTTTTGAACAGAACTTGCCAGGGCTCCCCTCTCCCTCGTCGCTATGTTGCGTCTTTCATTTCCTCATTGTTACGAGCTTTTATCGCGCGGTGAGGGTGGCGAGTATCTACCTCGTCGACTGCTTGTTAAATGCTAAGGTGCGTCACCCAATGTCCTTTTGATCTAGCAGGCGTCGCCCACAGGTCCATCGTGACCCTCCCTACGACAGCGAAATTCTTTCAAGTCGAAGAAACGGCGATTGCCAATAATCAGCCCAAGGCGATGCCTTCCCTTCCGATAAAGACGATCCATATGATACGTCATGGAGAGGCTCTACACAAGTAAGTATCAAATCCATGTCAACAAGCGAATGCACATTGATCACGACCTGATAGTTCCAATCGCGCCTATAATCTACGTGACCCTCCTCTGACGGTCAAAGGCTTAGCGCAGGCCGAAGCCCTCAGCATCCAGCTTTCGACGATTTTCAAGATCAAACCATCCGCCATCATCACCTCCCCAATGACGCGTACCATCCAAACAGCTCGTGCACTCTTTCCATCCGCATTCGCCAAGGGACCCAATGCAATCCCCCTGCGCATCTGGCCCGATCTACGGGAAGCACACGACGCGATCTTCAACCAAGGTCGATCTCGCGCTGACATGCAGGCCTTGCACGCAGACCTAGATTTTTCCGCATGCCGTGAGGAATGGAACTACGAGGCCCATTGTTTTGGGGACGCGGTGGACAGAGCCGAGGCGGTTCGGAAGGAGTTGATGAAGCTTCCTGGTCCGAATGTAGTGGTGGTGGGCCATAGCGGATTCATTTCCTATCTGGTAGACACGAATCAAGTGCGGTTTAGCCATTGTGGTGCGTGTTTGCTTTCTACGCTCGTCTTTGGCTTCTTTATCTGACCCGTGAATATAAGAGATTCGCTCCTACCGATTTGCGAATGCGGAAGGATTGGAGGGGCGTCGCTATGGAGTCCACGAGCTTCAGCGTAAATATGATTTTGGTCCAAGTCTGCTGGTCGAGGTACCGCTGATACCGGCACTCTAAAGGAAAAGTATCTGTCTGTCTCGATTTTCGCCGCTGTGTGCCCAACTGTATCCTTCCCATGCTGTTCTAGCTGTTTTCGATTCTTGTTCTGATATTTGTTTTGTAAAATCTTACGCAATGGTTCGCACCTAGATTTGTAGCTACAGGCTCCTCTCGTAAGCACATATTGGTCTGCAGATAGGATCGTTATGATGACCCTGCTCCCGTCGACGATATGCCATCTGTCCATTGAATGGTATTAGTACCAGTACGTGAACGTGAATTGCTAGTAGTCTTCGCAGCTGACCTTATAACAGATGATCGTCGATTTCAAAGTAAAGGGGAAACCTGGGGCCCATAGAACTACATGTGGCCTTTGTATTCGTGGGTCAAGCGGTGGGGTATGGTGAGCCTGGGGGCAGTAATCCACGGTTCAATGAACGTAATGATACTGAGCTTTGCAGGGTCGGCAGCTTTCGGCTAAATTTTGTTAGTCTCTCTTGGACTGACACCAGACTGACACCGTAAGTAACAGTCGTTTCTCCAATTGTTGGCATAGCCGTACCAACGGTGAGTAAGTACTATACTATGCGCCATCTCGTGGGATCTTCATTATCTGATTAGGTTATTTAAGCCGGTTAATGTTCCGGCGCTGCTGGCACTTCAAATAAACTCGAAACGGATGGCATTTCAACTTCCTCCTTACAGTCTTATCGCAACCTCAGCCTGCCGCGCGCGTCTCACGTGAACGATACGCACAGTTCGGCAGCCAGTCGCCGCGCGTGCACGTCTACACGAAGTATGATTGTCCCACTTTCCGACCACCCCTCGAGGAAGATCAATCGATTCCGGCCGCCGCATGGCGGCCGAAGTTAGAAGTTCCCGGCTACTCAACCGATAGGAACGTAAGTTCACTTTACCGCCGCGCACCAAATGTCTGTTCATAGAAATGCCTGTCGTTGGTGGTGCACATGGGGCACATTCTTAAATCCTCATCGATTCGTTTCCTCATTGGAGTGACAATCACGCCCCATCGTCTTTTCAGCCATGTCTGACCCTCGCCGAAGTGACGATAAGAGTACTGTCGTCGAGGAGAAACCCAAGCGCGGCTTCTTTAGCCATAGAGGAGCCAGGGTCGACAAAGAGAAGAAGCTGGATGTTACCGCTGAGGTCAAGAACTCAAAGGAACCCGAAGTGCCTCCTGTCTCCTTCACATCTTTGTTCCGGTGCGTACAATAACTCCTATGTCCTACGATGCTTATTCCGCCACAGGTTCTCGACGAAGTTTGAGCTCTTCATAAACGTACTTGGTTTGGTATGCGCTGCGGGAGCTGGTGCAGCCCAGGTAAGTAGTTCTAGTCCTACGTGCCATTGCTATTCTCGTGTTTTACTTACCGCCTTATAGCCTCTCATGAGTTTGCTCTTTGGCAATCTTACCCAAGATTTCGTTAACTTCGGCGCTACCTTGAAACTTGCTCAGCAGGGTAATGCCACTGCCACTGCTGCGATCCCCGCTGCTGCTGCAGCTTTCCGACACACTGCAGCTTTAGATGCAAGTTACCTCGTTTATATCGGTGCGGATTCATCTTGCACGTATCACGAATTACGCTGATGATATTTCACGCTGATATTAGGTGTTGGCATATTCGTCTGCACATACGGTTATATGTGTATCTGGGTTTACACCGGCGAGGTCAATGCGAAGCGTGTCCGTGAGAAATATCTCCAGGCAGTACTGCGTCAGGATATTCCATTCTTTGACAACGTCGGTGCTGGAGAAGTCGCTACCAGAATCCAGACGGATACTCGTGAGTTGCGCATACTCTATGCACCGTAGTCCAACCTCAGGCTAATGGTCACGCCTGGCTAGATCTGGTACAACAAGGCATATCTGAGAAAGTTGCACTTGTTGTGAGCCTTATATCTGCCTTCTTCACTGGTTTCATCCTGGCCTATATCCGGTCATGGCGCTTGGCCTTGGCTCTGACGTCAATCTTGCCGGGCATGGGGCTCACTGGAGCTGTCGTGACCACATTAGTCCCCAAGTATATGCAGTACGTTGCCGTATATATCTAACTGTAATAACTTCCTAACAGTTTAGCTCAGACTCTCCCTTAAGCACATTGCTAACGGTGGAAGCTTGGCCGAAGAAGTCATTTCAACTGTCCGGACTGCTCAAGCTTTCGGCACACAACGAACACTGTCCGGTCTATATGATGTCCAGATCTATCAAGCCCGTAATGCCGAGTTAAAGGTCGCCGTAATCAATGGTGGAGGATATGCGATCTTCTTCTTTATTCTATATTCCGCTTATGGGCTCGGCGAGTATACTTCTCAATTTCTTGAATTTCGATGTTCATTTACATTCCATTAGCATTCTCTTTTGGAACCACACTCATTTTAAGTGGTCATGGTAAGCAGCGCTAGTCTTTGCGCCTTCAGCTTCAATATAATCCTCGTTTTAGCCACCCCCGGCGCCGTTACAAACGTATTTATGGCTATTTTAATTGGCACTGTTTCCCTTATAATTCTTGCGCCTGAGATGCAAGGTTTGCCCTCATATTAGTACTAGTTTGAATCGGTTGACTGATACTGAATTTGCTTCTAGCCATTACTAATGCACGGGCAGCTGCAGCGAAGCTGTACTCCACCATTGATCGTGTCCCTGATATCGATTCCGCCAACCCTGATGGCCAAAAGCCTACATATGTCGCTGGTGAAATCACCCTTGAAGACGTCGAGTTCAGCTATCCCTCGCGCCCCGGCATTCAAGTCTTGAATAGCCTATCACTCACCTTCAAAGCTGGTAAAACTGCTGCCTTGGTTGGTGCATCTGGATCTGGTAAATCGACCATCATATCTCTTGTCGAGCGCTTCTACGATCCCACATACGGAAATGTCAAGCTTGATGGCGTCAACCTCAAGGAATTAAACCTCAAATGGCTCCGCTCGCAGATCGGCCTCGTATCTCAGGAGCCTACGCTGTTCGCCACGACCATCAAAGGCAATGTCGCGCATGGCCTTATTGGGACGAAATACGAGAACGCATCGGAAGAAGAGAAATTCTCTTTGATCAAGGAGGCCTGTATCAAGGCTAACGCCGACGGCTTTATCACCAAACTCACCCTCGGATATGATACCCTTGTCGGAGAGCGTGGTTTCTTGTTGTCCGGTGGCCAGAAACAGAGGATCGCTATCGCTCGCGCCATTGTCTCCGACCCGAGGATTCTTCTTCTCGACGAGGCAACCAGTGCCCTTGACACCCAGTCTGAAGGAATTGTGCAAGACGCGTTGGATAAGGCCGCCACAGGTATATCTCTATCAATTTACCCCCATTTTCTAATATTTACACCTTTAATCATTAGGCCGTACCACCATCACCATCGCCCACCGCCTCTCTACTATCAAGGATGCTGACATTATCTACGTGATGGGCGAAGGCCTTGTTCTCGAGCACGGCAACCACAACGAGCTTCTAGCGAAAGGTGGCGCCTATGCCCGTCTCGTCCAGTCTCAGAAACTTCGTAATAGCGACGAGAGCCAAGCCGCTGGTACGGACACCCCAGAATCTGGCGAGGAGCCGCAAGATATGGAGAAAATTGCACGCGAGGAAGTTCCTCTCGGTCGCAAAAATACCGGCCGCTCCCTGGCCAGCGAAATTCTCGAGCAAAAGGGCCAGGTGCACCAAGACGAGAAGGCAAAAGGAGATCACAGTCTGCTGTATATCTTCAAACGGATGGCCCAGATGAACCGAGAGGGATGGAGAAACTATGTCATCGGTGGCGTCTTTGCAGCTCGTGCGTCAACATCTTTGTTCATCCGCATGGTCCATCTCTCTGATGATGTCTTGTTCGTAGTGAGTGGCATGGTTTACCCTTCTTTTGGTATCGTATACGCGAAAGGTATCGATGCTTTCGCTGCGCCTACTCGACACGACCTACGCTTTCAGGGCGATCGTACTGCGCTATGGTAAACCAGCTTCGCTTATACCGACTGGTTCCTCACACTATTCCTTTAGGTTCTTCCTCATTGCTATTATCTCTAGCATGTGTTTGAGCATGCGAAATTATTTGTTTTACTCCGCCGCTGCGAAATTGACGTCTAAGTTGCGGTCATTGTATTTCCGGGCCATTTTGAGGCAAGACGGTGTGTTCCCTCGCCATCCCGCGTTCTTCGAGCTGTTCCTGACTTCTTTTCAGTGGAGTTCTTCGATAAAACAGAGAACAGTGTATGTTGTTTCCTCTCTTAGACATCTCGCCTCCGCTAATCTCCATTATCAGACTGGAAGTTTGACTGCTAACTTGAGCGACAATCCACAAAAGGTCAGCGGCTTGGCTGGTATTACTCTTGCAACGTAAGTCCTCTCCATTTTTTTCAACATCATTCTGGAGTCCTCAGCCACGCCTTGCCACAGTATTCTTCAGGCAATTGCGACCGTTATTGGAGGCTCTATTATCGGTCTTGCGTTTGTATGGAAAATAGCCCTCGTTGGCATTGGTGCGTGACTTCGACATGTATTGCGATGTATCATAACTGACTACGTACGCTTAGCCTGCACCCCAGTAGTTATTTTTACCGGTTACATCCGCCTTGTGAGTATTATCATTAGCAGACTGAGTATAATCTAACGGCGTGTGTAGCGTGTTGTTGTTCTTAAGGACCGGACGAATAGGAAGGCCCACGAAGCTTCTGCCCAATTGGCCTGCGAGGCAGCTTCATCAATTCGTACTGTCGCCGCTTTGACCAGGGAGGATGACTGCTGTGAATTATACAGCACTAGTCTTGATGAGCCCTTGCGCAACTCGAACAGGACAGCCGTTCGTAGCAACCTCCTCTATGCCATTTCTCAGGCAATGGTGTTCTTCGTCATTGCTCTGGTCTTCTGGTACGGATCTGTCCTTGTCTCGAAACAGGAATACAACACTTTCCAGTTCTTCGTTGGTCTTATGGTACGTATCATTTTCTCATAATTTTGCAGCCCTTCACACTATCGGTAGAGCACGACATTCGCCGCCATACAAGCAGGCGACGTGTTTGGCTTTGTGCCCGATATCTCATTAGCGAAAGGCGCCGCGTCGGACATCCTCAAGATGATTGACTCTATACCCGAGGTTGACGCAGAGTCCAAGGATGGCAAGGTGGTCGACACTGAGAAGACACGGGGCCACCTCCGTCTCGAAAACGTGCACTTCCGTTACCCGACAAGGCCTGGTGTGCGCGTCCTACGCGACCTTTCGCTGCAGGTCGAACCTGGCACATACATTGCACTGGTTGGTGCAAGTGGTTCCGGTAAAAGCACAGTGTACGCCCCTAGAAATTGCATTCCCGACGTTCATATATACTAATCTTCGATATTGCAGCATCCAACTGATTGAACGGTTCTACGACCCCCTTTCCGGAGAGATCTTCGTAAGCTTTGCACATTGTTTCTTCCTAACTCACACACATACTTATGTTTTCATCCTCAGCTTGACGACGAACTCATTACGGAGTTGAACGTCCAGGAATACCGTAAACATATCGCGTTGGTCTCGCAAGAGCCTACGTTGTACGCTGGAACTGTCCGCTTCAATATTCTACTCGGCGCCATCAAGCCTGAATCTGAGGTTACTCAGGAAGAGATCGAGAAGGCATGTCGGGATGCCAACATCCTCGAATTTATCCAATCACTACCCGAGTATGTCATCGTATGTTTCAAGAATCAATGTTATCTCACTGATTTGTCTTGTAGTGGCTTCGATACCGAGGTTGGTGGAAAAGGATCTCAGCTTTCTGGTGGTCAAAAGCGTAGGTGCTCTAAGTGCCATCCGTTCACGTGTTGCTTACTTCTTGTACTTTCAGAACGTATCGCAATTGCTCGTGCCCTACTCCGCAACCCTAAGATCCTTCTCCTGGACGAGGTTCGTCCTTTCTCGTACGCCTCAACTGAATCAGCTTACTGATCATCGTCGATAGGCTACATCTGCGCTCGATTCCAACTCGGAGAAGGTCGTACAGGCCGCGCTCGACCAAGCCGCGAAGGGAAGGACCACAATTGCCATTGCTCATAGATTATCGACGATTCAAAACGCTGACCGGATGTAAACTTTTACGATCGCACTGCTCTGGAGAAACCATCTCACATTAATGTTTGTTTCCAGCTACTTTATTAAAGAAGGCCGCGTCAGCGAATCTGGCACACACGACCAACTGCTCAGCAAACGAGGAGACTACTACGAATACGTACAGCTTCAAGCTCTCAGCAAACGAGATTAGAGGATTCCATGATATTAGAGCTTTCTCAGCGTAACAGGTGCTTCCCAGCGCTGCAGGCAAGTTCATGTCGACATCAGACTGGCAACGCAGCTATCGATACACAACAAAGTTCGAATTGATAGAGTAGAAGTAGGCTTGGATGTATCATGACTCGGAGAAACAGATTTCAGAAGGTCGAGTGGGATGGTATTTGAGAGAACTAGGTACATACATATGGGATATCATGATTCCTAGGAAGTACATGTATCATACAAAATGCAGGGACAGCAAACGACAGGAACCAGTGGAGATGGAACTAGCAATGGATGTTAGTATAGCGATTCGATTCGAAAACATAATGCTCTCCCATACTTATTTGCGGGTTTACGCTAAAGATCGGTCCACCACCTAGGCTGTGCCTCCATGATCTGCGACAACTTCTTGACCTGTGCAACCGTCGGTCGCCTCGCCCAACCTTCTGTATGCCAGGCGCATATGGCAATTATCGTGATGTGGCGTACCCCGTTACCCTCATACACGGTGGCACTTGACGGTGTCTCCGCATCAAGCACTGCGCATTCGTAGTTGATGTCGGGGAGGTTCATTTCCGCGACAAGGTAATCCACAAGCCAGCGAACATTGTACCAGTAATCTTGCGATGTAATATCATGGGCCCGCGCAAACTCCATGACCCAAGCCTCGTTGAGGGAGAATCCATAGAATTGTAGGCGGCCTCTGTATGGTTTGTTAAGTGGAGGGGGGGTGATGCTTAGCCTGGCGACAGTGTTGCGTTTGGTGATTGCAGGTTTGGAGCGTGTCTGTCAGGAAATATTAGACAAATTAAACGGCATATGATGAGCGTTACAGGGCGTACTACTTGCGGCTTCATCGTTTGTCGCAGTAATTCCGAAGCAGACATAATGTGAAGCGGCGTAAGAACGGTATGGGAGGCTTCGTGCTGTGTCGCGTCGCGTGCAATGATGATGGTTATAAGGGAGATGTTTGTGACGCGTGACGAGTCAGTGGCCCTTGTCCAGTCCTCATTGCACAACCGTCAGGTTTTGATTCCAGCCATTGTCCTTCTCGCTGCCGTTCTTGGCCACATCAGTCCATTGTTACCCACATGCGGTCGTTTTCCCGTCAAACATGGGCCATGAAAGCTAGGACCCTCTGTGTATTGGGGTGCAAATCACTCTATGTTCAGGCTTCAGGGATCGATTGCAGAACAATCGATAATGGCTCTCCCTGTGACCACATTTATTTTATCTGATTCAGGACCTTTGCCTATAAAATGGACCCACACGCCGACATGCTGCTCGCAATTATCTGCCCATGGCGACATCTCATACCCATTCCACACTACTCGCCCCCGCTGCAGATGTCAAACGTAGTCATGCGTTACCTCAGCGCCCCATCTCACGTACAGCCCTTCAAGCCAAGAAATTGAAGCTGTCTATGAGAGGCATCGTCGACACTCGCGAGGCCTCGTGGTATGGCCCCTGGCTCATAGCTATCGATATGATCTTCATGGGATTGGAATTGGCAACCGCTATTTGCGTCACCGTCCCTCAACTTCCCGTGATCAGGGGTTACGACCCAGCGGCCGAAGATGATATCGATGATCTCGCTGATAACCAGAACGAAGGACAGGTCAACGAAGGTGACGAGGATCCGCAGAATGTTGCAGATCATGAGGATGAGGATCCACAGAATGTTGCAAGGGACGTGGATATGGAAGACGCGACCAAGGATGGTGGTGCGGGGGATGACGAAGATGACGGTGAGTGCTCTAAAGATGTTCACCATCGACGTATGCTGACGAAGACTGTGGTGCTCAAGACTCTGGGAACGACCCTGGCGTGCTCGCGATCCGAGATATGAGTATCTCACCTCGCAGTGGCGACTGGCGTGACGACCAGAAATATCCGGACGCCGATTCCACTGTTTTTGTAACTGGTAGGGTGTTTTTCAGCCCTAGTGTGGACAATCACATCGTTGACGGTAAAACCTTTCCCCCGAAATTAGATACACATCCCACCAGTCCGGTCACTCCCGAGTACCCTTCATTTCCCCCTCAACCTCAGAATACCCGTCGCACACCCTCGATTACCTTGCCCACTCGCGCTGCACGTCGCAACATTCGCTCTACCCGCGTCCCAGACTTCTCGCAGCTTGTCCATCATTATGGCGCGGGCTTCGTAAACCTACTCCGGACTAATCTAGTCCTCATCGTAGAGATCAAGGCCCCGAAAGGAGACCCACAGCCACTTATTTATGCTGCCGTGAAATAGGTCCTCGATCAAGCCCGTCACGCCTTCGCCGCAGATAAATCTCTGAACAAACTAGGCTGCATCATTGGCGTTGGTGATGCGTGGACATATTTCGATATTCAGCGCAACCAGATTCCCGCGTCGCCCACGCCAGCTACTGGCACTCGCTCTCGCAAGGCGACCACCACCCAAGAGCCTGCTCGGGATATATCCAAGGTTGCCATACCTGCCCCATTTCTGGAACCCATTTTTGGCGGCTCCCTGTATTTGCGTCTTGGGGATGAGGCCGGTCGCACACTTCTGGCCTTTGCCAGCATCTTAGAGCATCTGCGTCCTCAAATCAAGAATATCTAGCGGTCAGAAGATCTGTATATGTACTTGTACTTATAATATATTATCGACCATGTCTACATATCGATATCCGGCTCTGAATGTATATATTTTTGTCACGGTACGGTTTGGGGTGCCAAAGCACTGAGAGTCGGCTGGGAAGACTCATCACTTGACGGCTCTCCTCCAGTGCCTCCTTGGACGCGAACTTAATAGCCTGGAACATCTCATTGACTGCCACGGTGTGAATATGAGTTTAGACATTTTGAGAATAAGGAGCAATACCCCTTGTTGAACTCAGCCAGGGCGCTATTGTATTTCTCGTCCTTCCTGTTACACAGTGTTACACAGTTCCTGGAGCGCAGCCTTGTTGGCGCCGACCTGGATGATGCGGCGGTGTGCGACTGCTTGTGACTGGCAGTGGCAGTGGTAAGGGCCCAGACGCGAGTCGTCACGTCACGGGGTTTTAACGTTTAACGTTGACGGTACTGTGACGGTCACGCGATTTCTCAGCGTCGCGAACTTTCTCCACCACCACCACCTAAGCAAATCATGTTGTAAGATAAACTCAGTCGTATAAAGGAATCGACTGTATTTGATAGTACCTGTTGTAAGATAAACTATACGTGATGTTAATAAGAAGTAGATATGAAATAAATGAACGGCATACCTCAGTCGTATAAAGGAATCGACTGAGGTAGCCTTTGTCCGTGATCCCGCCATATCATCCCGATCGCGTGGTACTGTACAGTACCACATTTGCCTCCGTCTCCTCCTCTCCTACGCGGTCCTAATCGAGCTGAGGAATCATGTGATGGAAACGCGTCGATGCGCGAGTCACGTTCCAACAAATCATGAATGGAGCGCAATGTGACTTGCAAGTATAGACAAGGGCCGCTGAATCTTGTTGTAACGTCGTGGTCACACGTCACAGACTTGTCTTTTATAACTATCATTGCAGCACGATTTTTCGCTGCTGGATATTATGTCCGCTTCCGAACTACTACGACAAACGATGAAGATGCAAGTCGTACGCCCTACAACATTAATTAAATGTATTCCGTTAAACTTCTCTACTTTCTTTTACCAGACGCCAACACAAGACTGTCCTTAGGCTAAGCATTACCCCCTCCGCTTGAACCACAATACAAAGGCCACATGCAGTTTTATGGGTTTCCCTCAACGAGGCTTGGGTCACGGAATTCGCGCTGACCCATAATGCTACATGTCGCGATTACTAGGCCGCATGAATCATCTTGCCATAGAAACAAATGTCCGCGATATCAACTTAGAATGCGTAGTGCTTGATGCAAATACACCGTCCGACGCCGCCGTGCATGAGGGTGAGGCGGTACGATAATTTCCATATGCATGTGGGCACGGAAGGAGTGGACACAAGTAATGGTCAGTCCAAGTGCAGGAGGCATTATGCAAGGCGGGATTGGGTCGGGGAAGGCAGCCAACAGAACTGCCACAAAAGAAAGATCAGGAGGTGGGCTTTTCAGTCTCCTCTTCAGAGAGCGACAGCCCTTCATCAGGAAAGTCCAGATAATGTGTCAGCACAATCTATACCCCCGTTACACTCGTCTGCAGGCTGAGCATGGCCCAGGTCAATAACGTGATAGTTACCGAGCGCATCCTTCACGATGTTTCCTGGATGGATGTCGTGATGATGCCACCCTTTCTGGTGCATGTTCTCGAGCACGTGCCTTACCATGGCACTACACATTGTATTAGTTGCACTAATAATGTTTCACTGAATAATATTCATACCTGGCAACATTGTCCAAGTCGAGGTCATCCAGTGACATTCCAATATGACGGGTAAAGAGCAGTGTGATTCCCTTATGGCGCCCAACTGTGATCTCCATGGATCCCCTAAGTTCAACAACACTTTGGGAACCCACCATGCCAAGCATCGCAGTTTTTTCACCTGGGGACGCCAGTTTGACTACCCACTCCTCGTCTCGCCAAACCGTTCCTCGTTTAAGGCAGAGCATGAATCCCTTGTTGGATTTGAGACGTGCCCGCAACGCCTCGTCGTAGCTGGTCCTAACTGTCAGCATAAAGTATCAGATAACTCGACAACAGTACGCATGTTGTTAAAATTCCGGTGACCTTCGTTGTACCGAGTACGAGGGTGGTCGGTAATCCACGTAGTAGGAGTATATCATATGTTATCTTCCAATATTCGGCACCCAGTTTCGTCATCTGTACTGTCAACACCTTCCGAGGTGGTATGCGCTGCTTCAAAGTACAGCAGGTCTCAAGCCATGACTTGGTCCCCCCGTCAGCCAGCTTCCCAATTAGCAAAATAGCAAGATCCTCCAACACCAGGCGTCCTTGAACTACAGTCGGGGATGTCGGAATGTGGGCCTTCAAGAAACGGTTCGCTTGGACGGGGTCAGTCGACCGCCACGATGAGACATAGAGGACGGTGCTAACAACATAAGCCCATCGGTACAATGCTGGGTTTCCTATGCGAACTATGAATGACGGTGCTCTTTTGTCATTGCCTTGAGTTAGAGAGTAAGCCTGGTCGCAAGGTCGTCAGGCATGTAATACTAGGAAGCGGTGTTGACTACACACCTGCTCGTAGATCTCATACACTCCAGCATCATCCCAGCCATCCACAACTGTTCCAGTAAATTCTTCGAGCTTCCTGGCATGCGCAAATTGGACCAAGACAGACTGGTTCTCGTATCGCGCGATCTCAAGTCCAGTGTCCGCATTAACCATGCTAACATTGGGATGAACAACTCCTTGAACGGCTTCAAGGACATCCGTCAATCCTTTGCTGTAGTGGTCTCCAAGTGCCCGAACGATCCTATTGGTTTGCTTAATCTCCTCGACGTTACGATTGTCAGCTGCAGCTGTGTTCCGCTCTGGCTTAACGATCCTAAAATCTGTCCACAGTGTCACGGGAAGTCACTAGGCTGATATTTGAAAAATAAAACCCTGACCAATGTCGTTTTCTACGCCCTCCAGGACAGTACACAGCTTTTTCCAACCATTAGATGGTCCGGGAGTAACAATTTAACTGCGGCCACAGCGCTTTCCACCCACTCCTCGTCTCTTCCTATTCCTATAAGCTGTGTGTTCTCGATCTTTTGCGATGCCGCACTCGGCCCTGACGATGATAGACTTTCCGAGGCGCAGCAAAACAGGCGTAAAAAAAGATCTTGGTCCTCGACGGCATTCCAGAACTGCTTCTCACCGAGGGCTTCGAAGTTAGTAGACCTCTCAATAGTGCCGTAGTCATCGCCATCGTGCGCCGGCCGCGTACCCCACGCGAGATCCTTCAACATCTGGTGACCAAGTGTGGGATTCTTCTGTGCTTATGTAATTGTAAATAGTGAAATGGCAGGCTCCTATGTAATAGTCTCAATACAGCGCAACTACGTGCATTGCAGTAAGTTAAGCCTGGACGAAACCGTCCGGCGTGTCTTGTAGGTATATGTCCGGAAAACTGCTACGACAGTATGGTAGCATAAGACAAGGACATAAAATAAAAATGTCGGAAAAAGCCGGCGGGCATTAAAATCGACCCCTGATTCTAACTCGATTCCCATTCAATGAGAATTTTAAATCTCAATAACAAGCTGGAGTCTCGGTCGGGATGGCTTCTTTGTGACACTAGCTACATCCCACAACACTTAGTTTACTGTAGCAAACCCATACCTCGCGAGGAACGTCCAAAATATGAGTAGCCCGTTGATTGGAATCTGAATTGGAATCGGGATTCCAATCCCAGACTCCGATTTTGTTGATCGTTTTGATTGAGATTAGATTGGGATGCCCTGACAATTATTTGATTTATTTATTTTTTATTTAGGTGGGCACACAGCGGCGATAACCGACTCGGAGACAGACAGATATTTCTTTCCTTTAGAGTGCCAGTACCAGCGGTACCTCGACCAGCAGACTGGGACCAAAATCATACTTGCGCTGAAGCACATTGACTCCGTAGCGACGCCCCTCCAGTTCCTCCGTGTTCGCAAATCGGTAGGAGCGAATCTCTTATATTCACGAGTCAGATAAAGACGCCAAAGAGAAAGCAAACACGGACCACAGTGGTTAAACCGCACTTGATGGTACGGAATGTCTTCGCGCACTGGATAAGCGTGACACGGAAACGACGCGAGCCATCACATCACGATCTCCATATCGGCACTGGCAGTCACGCGATTTCCGAGAAACCCCCATTCAAATGCCGGAAAACGCAAGGAGCCTCTCTATGAATTGTACAGATTCGAGACTAAATACATTTAGAGCTAAATATCGATATGTAAACACGTTTGGTACTAAGTCTAAGTACAGATATTCTGATCACTAGACATTATTGATCTGGGGACGCAAATGTTCTAAAATGCTGTCAAAGGCCAGAAGAGTGCGACCAGCACTATCGCCAAGACGCAAAAACGTGGAACCTCCAAAAATGGGTTGCAGAAATGGGGCAGGTATAGTAACCTCGAATGCATCCTGAGCAGGCTGTGAGGCAGTCTTCGCCTTGCGAGAACGAAGACCAGTAGTTGGCTTTGGTGAAGCGGGAATCTCGTTGCGCTCAACATCGAAATATGTCCACGCATCGCCGGCGCCAATGATGCAGCCAAGCTTGTCCAGAGATTTATCTGCGGCAAAGGCGTGGCGGGCTTGATCGAGGACCTGGTGAATGGCACTATTAATGACTGCCCCTGCCTCTCCTTTCGGGGGCTTGATCTCTACGATGAGGACGAGATTCGTTTTGAGCAGATTTACGAAGCCCTCGCCATAATGGTGGACAAGCTGCGAGAAGTCCGGGACGCGTGTAGAGCGAATCTTGCGACGCGCGGCCGGAGGGGGTAAGGTAATCGAAGGTGTGCGACGGGTGTTCGGCGGTTGATTGGGAAAAGAAGGGTACTCGGAAGTGACAGGACTGGTGGGATGTGTATCTGATTCAGGGAAAACGCTCCACCGTCAACGATGTTTTTCCACATTGATGCTGAAAAACCCCTTACCCGTTACAAATACAGTAGAATCGGCGTCCGGGTATTTCTGGTCGTCACGCCAGTCGCCGCTACGAGGTGAGATAGTCATATTTCGGATCGCGAGCATGCCAGGGTCGTTCCCAGAGTCTTGAGCACCATGGTGTTCGTCAGCATTGGTAAATGGATTCTGCACATTTTGAAAGCCCTCACCGTCAGCATCGTCACCGTCAGCATCACCGTCCTTGGTAGCATCCTCCATGTCTATATCCTCGATCAGATTCTGTGGATCCTCATCCTCGTCATCAACACCGCCAGAGCCTTCACCACCCTCGTCTACTTGTCCTTCACTTTGGTCATCAGCAAGATCCTTCTGCGCTTCGAGATCATCATCCGCCGCTGGGTCATAGCCCCGGATAACGGGAAGCTGAGGCACGGTGACGCAGATAGCAGTTGCCAAATCTACGCTCATGAAGAGCATGTCAATGGCTATGAGCCAGGGGCCATACCATGGGGCCTCGCGTGTGTCGAGGATGCTTCTCATCGACAGCTTTAGCTTGGTTTCATGGGCTACACGGGAGACTGGAGTGCGCTGAGGTAATGGATGGCTACGTTTGACATTTGCGGCGGGGAGGATCTCTGCGGCAGGAGCGAGTGTGGATTGGGCATGAGATGTCGCCATGATAATTGCGAGCAGCATGGCGGCGTGTGGGTCCGTTTTATAGGCATCCTAAATCAAATAAAGGAAATGTGGACACAGGGCCATTATCGATCGTCCTACAATCGATCCCCGAAACATGCGCATCCATGTTACATAGAGCGATTTGCACCTCCCATGGCCCATGTTTGAAGGGGAAAATTAGGGAAAGGCTGCGCGTGTAGGTAACAATGGACTCATGTGGCCAAGAACGGCAACAATGGAGGAGAAGGACAATGGCTTGAATCAGAACCTGACGGTTGTGCAATGTGGTGTGGACAAGGGCCACTGAGTCACGCGTCACAGCCACTCCTCCCTTATAATTATTGCACGCGACGCGACAGAGCGAAGCCTCCCCATACCGTTTTTACGCCTATTGATATTATGTCTGCTTCCGAACTACTGCGACAAACGATGAAGCCGCAACCCGTACGCACTATAATGTTCATCATATGCCGTTTATTTTTTTCAAAGATCTCTTAACAGACGCGCTCCAAGCCAGCAATCATCAAACACAAGACTGTCCCCAGACTCAGCATTACTCCCCCTCCGCTTGAACCACAATACAGAGGCCACATGCAGTTCTATGGGTTTTCCCTCAATGAGGCTTGGGTCACGGAATTCGCGCGGACTCACAACGCTACATTTCGAGATTACTGGACCACTTCTCGCTGGCTCATGGCTCACCTTGCCACAGAAACAAATGTCCGCGACATCAACTTCGAATGCGTAGTGCTTGATGCAAATACACCGTCCGACGCCACCGTCTATGAGGGTGGGGCGGTACGGCATATCACGATAATTTCTATATGCATGTGGGACACGGAAGGGTGGGCGAGGCGACCAACTGTCGCACAGGTCAAGAAGTTGTCGCAGATCATGGAGTCGCAGCCTAGGTGGTGGACCGATATCTGAAGCTCTGAAGCTTGAATGTAAGCGGGATCTAGCAGTCGAGGTGATGAGCTATACTAACCTCCAGTTCCACTGATACCTCAGCTTCTTGTCGTTTTCTGTCATTGCACTTGTATGATAAATGTACTTAATATGTATCCAACGATTCCTCGAATACCATCTTTCTACACCTTTTGAAATTCTAAGGATCTTGTAACTATTTCTGCCTCAAAAACCGTCGGTTAAGATTGCGAAACAATGGGCAAAGGCGGGGCTCCGACGGTCGGAAGGTATATTTCCTCCATGATATCGTTAACGTGTGTTACTAGATAATAACAATGGTACAAATATCGTGATGATACCTCGCACAGCGGACAACTAAGACGATTTTCGTCGTAGCGTTGCCAGTTTCAAGCAAAATAAAATGGAAGGGACAAAAGGTTTGCGAGAGGCACGATCCACTGCGCGTCTGACGACATGCCCTGATCTCCGAAGACTAACTCGGCGAGTCCTGCAGATTGCGGAATTGCTTCCCTGGCCTGACAAGGACATATTATTCCAAGTGCAAGTCACCCTTTACAGAGCGAGGAACTGTGGTAACCAAGTTTTCTGGAGGGGACAGTCTTGAACCAGCGCACTCGTGGAGTTAACCGCTGAGAGAGACCACTCACATTCCCGGTTGGCGGCCGCTACAGCCGTTGCACCATTGTACGTTACAAGTACATCAACTATACTAGTCTAAATACGCTTTAAATGCGCAATTTCGTTATACAGCCCTTGCAGCCTCACCTTGTCCTTTCCCAAGGAGTGGTCCTCTGATTGTGGACTCCCTTTCCTTCATATTGTCATGTCCTTCCTCCTCTCCCCGTTCATAGAAGTATTCCGATATAGTTTACAGCCTATTGCACCGTTCACTTGGTTTGGACTTGGGATCAGCACTCTGGACCTCGCGGCCACCGTTCGCCTCTGCCTCATCCTCCGTCAAATCAGAGAACAGCTCTATGTCAAGCACGTCTCGACCAAAGGCGTCGTTGGTGTCGAGCACGCATCCTTCGTCAAGAGCCTCTCGGCTACACTCACCGTCGTCTATGGTGGCGAGGCAGTGGTTGGTGTGTAGCGCGCCCATCACTCGCCAGCTCACCTATACTAAACCTCATTGAATCACTTCAGCCCCGCTCCTAGGGGTCCCACCGTCCTTCATGATCTCAGGCGTCATACCAGGTCTCTACGCTGCAGTCCAGGCCTTGATCGACGCCTTCCCAGCAGTCCCGGACATCTCAGCACAGCTCGAGCTCCCCCTCTCGATCGTGGACGGATTCACGCGTGCATACCTTCTATGCAACCTAATCCCACCTGCAGTAACCATGAATGCTTCGCCGATCATCGCTGATTCCCCTTGGACCCTCCTTATGGCGTCTCTGGTGAGCTATTGCCCTCAACTCTCATCTCTCCGATGCCTATCTTCTAACACCACCATCTTCTCTCAAGATGGTCGCAAACGGTGGATTCTTCTTCACCAATATGTTCTCCCTGCTGGCGCCCACCCCCCTCACCTTGTCCACGCCCCCCGAACTCCAGGTCTATGGCTGGACAACTGCAGACCTGTGGTGCGCCCCTGCCATCACGGGCCTATACGCCTTGCTCACACACGCACAGCCGTGGTGGGCAGACGCACACGGGCTGATCACCGAGCTCTTGGGCGGGACCCTGGGCGAGAAGGGTGTCGAGGCACTGGATCCGGAGACCGCTCGCGCAGTGTGTGCGGTGCTGCTCTCTGGGCTATTCGTTGGGCGCACGGTGAAGAACTTTGGACTATGGAATCCCTTCGAGAATGTGCACACGAAGGTTGAAAGTATGTGCTCCCT
>JABCKH010007776.1:0-31697 GCA_018851285.1 Lyophyllum semitale | reverse complement strand
GAAGCTGCTTTAAATTTCCTGCCAGTTCACAACGAGGATGAGACGCACCCGCTCTGTTCTGGGGATGCTCGAGACTCCATTGATTTCCACCTCGCTGTGCAAGTGCTGTGACCGGGTCGCTCGCTGATGTTGTTGAGCTTGGTATCGGAGAAGAAGGTTCAGCCAGGCTAGCAGGCTTTGAGGAATGTAAAGAGCGATAAGCTATATGCATGGAGCTCAGAAAGGTAATCCTCAGAGAACTTGTTGCTGACCTTGGAGACCCACAACGGGTCTAAGGGCTGCCCGTCGCCCAATGCTGGACGCTAAGCCAATGAAACAAGTAATTAGGAGAGCCGCATATTAAGATATAGATGAATGGGCTTACCAGCAGCTTTAACGGCCAACGACATTGAGGTGGTAAACGTAGGACAAGAATTCACGTCACATTGGCTGGCGCAAATCGGAGCTTTCCACGTGACTTACTCCCCAGTGCTTGTTGAAGAGTCGTTGTCAACCTGTATTCGCTTGAATTTTAGATAGAGCTTTGTACAAGATTTCAGACTCTCACATACATAAAGTTTTGACCTATAGGTATAGCTAGGCATCTAAGAGAGGGATTTTGCCTCTATATATATAAGTATATTGATTTGTCAGCAGCACGTGTTTGAAGATCAACGCCACAGAAGCCTCAGTGCTGTATCTTCATCGTTCTCGGTCGTTCACGCACGGACAGAGGTCCCATGGAACTCGAACGCGAGATTAAAGGTCTGTTTAAGAATTCCGGACATTGGTTTTGGCCCATTCAAAGGTTATCTTTCAGATGCAATCAGACGAGCAAAAGGAAACCCGGACAAAACAGGGCCGTTTGTGAGCAGCTTTTTACTTGGATCAAGGCGCTGGCTGATCTTCTATAGCGGCGGGATACATTGAAGCGCCTAATTGAACTCACGCATTCCCCTCAACCGAATCTAAAAATCCTTGCTGCGCAGAACATCCGCTATTTATTCAATGATTTCCCTGAACTCGAAGAAGAAGCCATAAACGCCGTTTACGACTTATGTGAAGACCATGCTTCAAAGGTAAAATAGCCTTCAATCCGTTGAAGCTATCTTATGTGCGTTGCAGGTCCGGATAGAAGGATACGCGGCTATTACCCACCTATCGAACGCAGACCACAGGTTAGTAAAGCGGAATGCGGACGTGCTTTTGCAGTTGCTGCAAAGTGGTAAGCTGTGCCGCTCTTCTCCCCGCCTGCATTCTAGCTGATGTTTTATATGTGCAGACGAAGCAGACGAGGTCATCGTTGTTAAAAAGGCATTAACCGAGCATCTCGACATGGATCCCAAAGTTACGCTGAGCGTTTTATGTGATCAACTTGCGCCGCTCGACGAAACCACGGACGAAGAGGAGCAAAGCATTCGAGATCGACTTCGGGGTGTGGTTCTGGCCTTTTTGACTGGAGAGGCGAAGCGGGCAATCGTGGAACGGCATGCATCGCCTGGGAGTGATGTCGAGGAGGTCTTTATTAATAGTCTGCTTACGGTATGTGGACCATCGTTTTGTGTCAGTCTAATTTATGGGATCTGCCAGGTCATCCCTAAATTGGGATTCAATGATGTGGAAACCATTGTCAAGGATCTTCTCGCCCCGTTGAAAGCATATCGAACACCTTCACCTCGGGGCCATGCCCTCCTTCGAACCCTATTGGAAAAAGTAGCCGAATACCTTCAGCTAGGAACTCGATCAGGTGACGTATCGTCGCTGCGTTCTGTGCAACCCTTTCTCGACCTGGCGGGTTTCATCGTGGTCGAAAAACAAATAGCACCTGCCCTCCAACTGCTACGTTTTTACTGCAGCTCTATATCTACGAAGATGACACTGCAGAAATTCTTTAAAGACGATCGGCGGTTGGTTGTCAGCCGCCTCGCAGAAACTTTTGCTTCCGCGAATGAACATCCTCAACCTGAGGATGAAGGCCCGTCGTTGGAGGCTTTAAGCAGGCAAATCGTTGATTCCTGCCCGTTTCTATTCGAGGTTGGTACTCGTCTCCTCTGCTTCATGTTGGGCTGACCTATGTTAGTCACTGCAATTATCTGTCAACTCCCCTCCAAGATCCGTGAACGCTTGTGGCATCTTACTCCGAGCATGTCTACGTGTATGTGTTTTGCTCCCAGATCAAGCCCATACCTCTAATATATCGGTTCAGCGGAAGGAAAAGATGAACTGGACCCTCCCTCCAAATTTGATCACCGCATTGAACACAATTCAAACTTCAATCACCAAGGAACAATCTCAAGTTGTTTACAACCTAACTAGGGTTCGCAGTGGGCCTCTTCTTGTTTTATTCGTTTGTATCCAACATCTTCTTCTCTGTTTGGGCAGTCTCTCCTTCCGCCTTCAAGTACTCTGGAAAAAACCCAAGGCAAGCCCGCAGCTCAAGACATCAGCACACCGTCAACGTCGCAAAGTTTCAAAAGGACCAATGGCCTTCCGGCTTCTCTTCCTGAGCGCCCACCAGCCCCATACCCGTCAAGGCGGATGCATATAACTTCACGACCTCAAAATCGCGTCCACACCATGGATAGTTTTCTCCGTTCTCAGGATACGACATTAACTGCGCCAGCTAAGCATCAAATTGCTCCAGAACCCTCAGCGAGACCACCGAAAAGACAAAAGGGCAGTCAAGACGATGATGCAGACATGGACGCCGGTCCCTCTCTGCTGAGCCGTCTGGGCAACACCCTGTCCAGTACTCCTATGTCTCGCATGAATTTACCCGGTCTCAGGAACGCTACGCAAACGCCTCAGGCTGTCGTTCCGGAACGGCTGCCTCCAAATGGAGAGTGGTCGATTAGAGGCGCTGCAAGGTCAGGCGACCGGAACAATTCCCGGCCACCGCCGGGGATATCGACACCTTCCTACTCGCTATTGGACCGACTACAAGGTGGTTCGACAGGTATGGAAGAAGATGATGGGGGTGGATGGGCGAGGAGGTATAGGGGTGGACCATAGGTTTCGGTGTCTATCTTATTCTTCATTAGTTGGGAATCTAGCGGGTTCGATACCGTCCGAAAAGTATTGGTTAAGTATTCAGCTTCAAGTTGATGGAAAGCTCATTCTCAGCCGTGGACAGCCGTGGATGATAGCTTGTGTGTGTGAATTTAAGGTAGGAATTTGCCCGGTGATCGGTCGATGGTCCCGTCGTCGCCCGATCCGTTTTGCGTTGCCGACTCTCTCATGCTACCATCAACTTGTACATGCGTGAAAGTGCACGCAGCACGAGGGGTCTATCGTTATGAAAACGGCTTGTCAACTATGTACTCTGTCCACTCAGCTCCGCCTTCTATGTGCATTTATATCAGTCAAGGACAACTCGCGTAAAAATCGCATACTTATCCAAGCAATATCCAAGGTTATCAACCATTCTTCTACTAGATATCAAGAGAATAACTCCTAATTATCTTTGCAGACTCTATCAGCGTCCAATATCTGCTTTGCCAGAAACGGTCGAATAAGCGCATTTTTTAAAATTACAAAACATCATCGGATTGGTACATTTCATACATGCTTTCACTCAATGGTTTGACGCCAAACCACGGTTGGTCGGTGCCTTGTGCGCAGCAGGTGTCATCGAAGGCTATGCGTATGGCTTTGCAGGGTCCTGATCTTCCGGGTATACAGCCTGACCAGTGACAGCGTAGATGGCCGGTTACACTTGATGTGAAGTAGTATATAAAGTATGAACCCTTCCATTTGGCCCGTCGTACTTCTTTTGGTTGAATCTACAACCATGGTCTCTGCCCTATCGACCCTCTTGGTATTTGCCTCGTTAGTGGTCAACGCCTCTGGGAACGTCAGTGCCAATCAGCATGGACGGGTGCTGTAGTTGCTGAACACGTATACTTTCGATAGTTTATCGCTGGACGACAAACGACGATCACCGACAAGAAATGCGGTAGTGTGCGTATCGTCTAACCGACATCCGATTTTGCCTAGCTGAGTAGTACGGTTACATAGTCGATGTGTCTTTCAGCGACGGTGAACGGTTCAAATGTAAATTGTGAGTATACGTACTACCTAGACTGCCAAGGACGAAATTGATTAGTGCGGACTTAGACGTCCTATCGAGTCAGGGTAAACGCACTCTCGGATGGATGGGAATGTCAGTGCACAAAGTGGACGGTCTTGACACCGCGTTTAAATGTGCTATCCAGGGGATTTGGTCGAGCGATGGCAGGCTCACCCATGGTCATCATGTGGGCCAATGCTGGCCAAGTGATCCTCTCGCAACGCACCGCCCCTCGAGAAGTAATGCCGACTGTGGACCCGAACCCGCCCCGAGTCGCGATTCTTGCTGACTCTTTGACCTCGGTAAGATAAACACTACGAAGTGAATTCAGGAGAATTTATTTTGCTTCAGATCGCCGGGGACAGCTCGAGCTTTGGATTCACGATTCCTGTATGTTCATGACGTTTCTATGACGATAATCAGCTAATGTCCATCCTCAGGCAAACGGGGACACCAAGCCATATGTAATTTTCTCTTATGGTGTTGACCCGCCTGGCTCCTCTGCGGTCGATGCCACCCTCCTTATGCATTATGAGTTCCAAAGCGCCCAATTCGACCTCTCAGGATCTTCTACCCCTACAAGTTCGGGTGCCGGCACCACTCCCACAGGCACCAACCCTTCCGACAACATCCCTCTTCTGTCATATCAACGCATGATTGTGGCTCATGGCATCTTTTGTGCTGTGGGTTTCTTGCTGTTTTTGCCAGCTGGTGCCCTTCTTGCCCGTTACTTCAGGACATTCACTCCGACGTGGTTCACCGGCCACTGGGTCGCACAGCTTGCTGTCGGTACGTTTCATACTTATCGGGTATGATACATATATGTATATATTCGCCAGCGGGTCCTACGATCATCGTTGGCATAGCACTGGGATTCCAATCTGTCAAGACAGGTGGACTTCAGTTTGACTCCGACCACAAGGTAATCCGTTCCCCTATACTCTAGCTGGATCACCCTCTAACACGAATCTTAGAAACTGGGCATTGTCATCTTCGTTCTATATGTGTCACAACTTGTCCTGGGCGCTGTCATCCACTGGGTTAAACCTCGAAATAAGACACGCCGACCAATACAGAATTATGTACATGGCGTTGTGGGTGTTCTCATCATTGCTCTCGCAATGTACCAAGTCTACAATGGGTTTACGCTGGAGTGGCCGAAAGCAACGGGCCGAGGATCTGCACCCCGCGGGGTCAGCATCTCTTTCTATGTCTGGATTTCGGTGAGTGTTTGGGTGCATTTTTAATCCAAAAACATCTTCTAATGTTTTTCCTTCTTCAGCTGATTGCTGTATCATACTTTGCTGGCCTCGCTTTATTGCCCAAGCAGTTTAGGCAAGAGAATCAGCCTAAACGAGTACCTATATCAGATGACAATGATGGAGGGCACTATGGACTCGGATATCGTGACAGGGATTAGGACTAGAGGGTGCAAACGGTTGTTAACGTTGACTGTTCTTTATTTTCATGATGTATATTACTTTTAGATAGGATAGAAGCCTAATCCCTGCCCGAGTGTAGCTCAGATGGTTGAACCCATCTTCGGATATATTCTACTGTGCGTCTTAAACGTGTCATTGCACAAAAAGGACATCGCCTTGACTCGGATATCGATAAGCATTACATGGTCTGGCCAAGATACAGCATACTGTACAAGACACTAGGGTTCTTCTCGATAAATTTCTCCTTAACAATTTGCGCAACGTCGTCTAAAAGATCCATGCACTCTCCGTGGTCCACTGGCCCTGCGCGTGTACCATCTAGTTCAATTACCCTCCGTCCTGTGCTACCGTGCCCTGGGGCAGAGATGAACGCGCAGTAGGCTTGGTCGGCATGAGCATCAGTGGAGGGCAACACGCTCTGACCCGCGGCGGCCACTGAGGCATGGATTTCGGCGAAGATCGGCGTGTCCTCGAGTAGCTTGGAACGCTCGGGAACGTGCCTATGGCGACATTCGTCGAGAAAGGTACTAAGGGGTGACCCGTGTTTAAGGGTAACATCGGTCTAATGGTATCACTGTCCGTTAACCTCCAGCTTTTTTTTGATAGGATTCACGCACGTTAGCCAAACTGTGAATAATGGCCATCGCGCCACACGCGTTGTGAATCTGCAAATTCAGTAATGAGTAAGGTTAATTGGAGAAAGATTGTGTCTGTACAGTCTGCCTCATCCAAAATACGCTCTCGTGTATCTTTGGCCCGCCTTCTTTCGCGAGTCGTTCATCTTCGGTGGCGCGCCTCTCCCTCGCCTCAGTATACGGAAAAACGAATATGATCGCTTTCACGGGACGCTGAATCATGGACAAAAGCTAAGACGGCGTATGAATGGATTGAGATTGATTACCGGAAATATCGCTTCATCGCACCTCAGAATCAAGTCCATACAAATCATAAAATTGGTCTGATGTTTCGAGGCCGGCTTGATTAGCCCACTGAGAAGAACTTGCTGTATCAGCCTGGAAACTACCTTGCTGAGAGGATGACTTGAGACTTACACTGTTGAATACCTATGAAGATTGTGTCTAAATAATAAGCTGCTCTTATGGGGGTGGGATTATGTATAAACCTCAGGATTACACTCGAGCGGGACCCAGGGCTTGACTTGCATGGTGGTTGAAGATGACGCGTTCAAGGTTAATCACATGAATAGTACGCTAGATAGTACGTCACCTAATATTGTGACTCTCGACCGGCCATTGTCAGCCATTTTAATGCAACTTTACCCTACATCGCCTGTTGTCCTAGATGGGGGGCTTGCAAGTCATTACGAACCTATATGTTTCCTGATCTAACCATTATACAGGGAACGATGCTTGAGGAGCTCGTGCAAGCAGACGCAGCCTCGCCACTGTGGTCTGCTCAACAGATCTTGGATAACCCAGAGGCAGTCGTTGAAGCCCATCTAGCCTTCATGCGAGCTGGGGCCAGGATATTCTTGACCGCTACGTGAGCATCCTGTTCCCATGCCACCAGTAACCCGTTCACGGTCATAGTGCAACATAGGTACCAAGCATCCCTAGAAACATTCAACAGGGCAGGATATTCCGATGTGGAAGCCAAAAATGCTATGCTCAAAGCTGTTCGCCTTTCCGACGATGCGCGGGCATGTTTCGTGAATGAAACCGATGACCCAGATCTTGGTCCCATCAAGGTCGCCCTTTCCCTTGGCCCCTTTGGCGCGTGTCTTTTGCCTCCCCAGGAATTCAACGGGTACTACCCGCCACCCTACGGGCCCCTCGAATTCTCGGATAGGAAGTCCATGTACAACTCATTCGATGAAGACGCGGAAGAGGAGGAACATAAATCCATCCAAGCCTTGACGCAATTCCATTTAGACCGTCTTCTCGTATTTGCACGGGACTCAGAGACGTGGGGGATAATTGACATCATTGCGTTCGAGACCATACCGCTCGTACGGGAGGTGGTGGCAATCCGGAAGGCTATGATTTCCTTAAAGGACGTATTGGCGGCAGAGGGCATGGACCTAGCTCCGAAACCTTGGTGGATATCTTTCGTGCTTCCGAATGGGAGTTGTCCCGAGACACAGTTCCCAGGAGGTCCGAATCTGACCATCGGCGACCTCGTCTCCGCTGCTCTGGTTTGGATACCTACGGAACAGACATCGGAAATTCCAGTTGACAGTCATATGCAGACTCCAACTGGCATCGGTATAAACTGCACCTCGCCAGAGCTAATCCCTCGTCTCGTCCAGGAGATCACTACCGCTGTAGAGGAATTTCGTGGTTCCCTCGGGCATGCGCCGTGGCTCGCTCTCTACCCCGATGGAGGGGATCTTTTTGATATAATGACCCGATCATGGGTAGCTGCGTCAGAGGACAGGAAATATTCGTGGGCCCCAAATCTGAAGAAAATCATCGATGATGTCTCTAGCCACCATCCCGACGTCTGGGGCGGGTTTGTGGTTGGAGGATGTTGTAGGACAGGTCCAGATCAAATTGGCAGATTAAAGGCGCAACTTTCTACGGCTCTGTAGCAATCAGATTTTGCAAAACAGAACTTCTTGGCTACGCGGTTCCTCTGTGACAATAACCATTTTGACTGTGTATCGTATGTCACTTTGAATAAGTCTCGATGTGACAACAGCATACAATCTGGCAGTCTAACATGGCTCACTGACTGGTTCTAACCTATACAACGCTAGTCCGCTATTGGGGGAGCCTCCTATAAAGAACCACGATTTACAGGCTGAGACAAATTCTTCCTGGTTCTCTTTCCTTTTCCTAACCAGTGAGTTCGTCAATGTCTTCGCGTTACTACGAGAAGCTAATGAGTCTAGTTTCCCTACTATTAGAAGATGAAGTATATCAGCGCCTCAATTGTGGTTGCCCTTGTTGTTTGCCATACTGCGGCTACTTCGATTCACAGTGCCTGCGCGCGTCCGGCGTATCCAAGGTGCTTTGTCGACAAAGACTGCTCATTCTTTAAACCAGGGCAGATCTGCTGCTATCACCGAGGGGTAAGTATTGACATTTCATAGAAGACCATTGCTCACATACGTATTCTCTAGACCGGTGGAAAGGGACCTGCACTATGTCTCACACCAGCGCAATGCGATGCTACGGTATTTCCATTTGACAGACGTCTTGCTTATTTTCTTCACTAACCCAATCGGTCGTCAGTGAACGAGTTGACAAGAAGTATGCCTAAGAAGCATGACCAGGAACATAGTGTGCCATGAAGAGAGGAGCAAATATTGCGCGTCTTATTTCATGTATTTGCGTGTCCGAGGATGATCTCAATCGAACATAAGCGCCTCTTCTTGATTGTGAGGCACAGAACGGACAAGTGATGCGTAGTTCCGTGTTAATTCCTGTGATGCCACTCGCGTAATACAGTTCGATGACCTAGATCGAATGAAGGTCCAGACGCGGTGCAATTGGTAGGACAAAGCGGGCAGACGAGCAGATGCAATTGTTCAAGAAGATGCAGACAATGGGAAATTGGCCGGGCCACGTGCTTGTTTAAGTTTTGGACAGGTCAAAGCTGTTGAAGCTGTTGCCAAAGCTCCCCCACAAGCCTGCCCACGTCAAGGTCAAATCTTCACCTTATCTACCTATCTCTTCCTATTTCTGACGAGATTATTCATTTTAGTGGTCTTTTGTCTATTTACGCCACGCGAATTGCGACAGTTGTCCCCCAACTTCCCCTTTCAACTCTCAACGTCGTGACCACTAGTACAGGTCAAAGCTTTCCTCTGGCCATCGGGGCTTGAAAACGCGTCTTTGCTATAAAAGCCTTAGATCCTCAACCAATTTCCCAACAATCAACTTCCCCTTGCCGAACGTCGCTCAACTAAAACACAGCTCACTCGCCATGGATGAATCAAACGATAACTTCATGAACGATGACGGTATGGAGGAATCCCAGCAACAGACACAGTCGACCCAGCAGGCGTCTCAACAAGCTAATCCTGCTGTTGACTCGCATCTTTGGGGATACCTTCAGCCGTGCAGCGGAGCACTTACCAGAATCGACTTCTGGAAGATCAACCCACGCTACACGATTGGCCGGAATACCGAGCAGAACACAGTTGTTCTACCCGGCTTCAAAGTTAGTGAGTACATGTTCCTAGCCTTTGTATAAGGAAATAGCTTATTCGGTCCAGGCAACCTCCATTGCACCATCACTTGGGACGGGTCGGAGGAGAATACGAATGTTGTAGTTCATGACCTTTCTAGCAACGGCACCTTCGTAAGTCACCTCAGCACTATTGTATGTCTGGCTGAAATAGGCCTTTGCAGATCAATGGCAGCAAGATCGGTCGAGGCTCGACGCGTATCCTTCGTGAAGGCAACGAAATCTCATTCGGCACGACTGTGCCACAACCTCACAACGGAGGGCTAGAAGATTACCGTATGTAATTCGTTTTCCTGCCCCCACACCTGCTGATGCCAAGACCTAGGTTTCATTTATCGCCACACTGCGTGTGGGCCACCTACAACCGGCCTATACGCTTTTTATGATCTTACTCAAGAACTGGGCAAGGGATCCTTCGCAACTGTCATGAAAGCGATTTGCCGCCAGACTGGCGAGTGGGTCGCAGTCAAGATAATCCAGGACAATAGGAACGTTCGTTCACCCGGTGATCAACAACAGAATCGTCCTCGAAGCGAGCTCTTTATGCGGGAAATCAGCATCTTGGAAAAGCTTAAGCACCCGAACATCTGTGAGCTGAAAGAGGTGTTTTTCCAGGAAGGTACCAACGACATCAGTACGTTATTTCGATGTTTTTCGATGATCATATATATTTACTCTCTTTGCCAGATCTGGTCTTGGAACTCGTCGAAGGCGGGGACCTCCTCGATTACATTCTTAGAAACAATGGCGTCAGTGAGTCATCATCAACTTCTATCCTGATGCCTCCATGAGGCTGACATATTTCACTCCTAGGTGAAGCTGCCGCTCAGCATATAACATACCAACTATGTGATGCCCTAGCGGTGCGACATCTTTTTCTTACTCTCCACAGGTCTCTTACACATCCTGTGCAGTATATTCATTCCAAGAACGTCGCTCATCGCGATCTTAAGCCGGAGGTATCAACACCCCTGTCCTTCACGATCGTTGTAATTGCTAACAACGTAATATTGGTAGAATGTTCTTCTGACCAACGACAACCCACCGAAAGTTAAAGTTGCCGACTTTGGCCTTGCCAAGTTTGTTGATAGTCTGACTATGTTGAGGGTGTGTTCCCTGGCAATAACTCTACGCTTTATATCACTCAACCTTCCTCCGTCAGACTATGTGCGGCACTCCAAGCTATTTAGCCCCTGAAGTTGTGAGGCAAGAGAACAACGAAGGTTATGACAACGTCGTCGACAGTTGGAGCGTTGGGGTGATCGTGTTCTCGATGCAAGTCTAATCAACTTTGAACCATGACACACGACTGATACAGCTTAATAGGCTTACCAACTCCAGCCCCTTCATTGAGGATGAGGGTCAGAGAGACATTCGCACTCGCGTCTCGGAACGCACCATAGACTGGACTTCCCTCGTGAACATGGACCCTAGCGATGATGGTGTGTCCCCCCTTCTCATTCGGCAATAATCAAATTCTGACGTCTTTTCCAGCACGCGACTTCATTCGTAATCTTTTAGAAGAAGATCCCCGGCTGCGGATGACACTCACAGACTCCCTTCAACACCCTTGGTTAACTTCCTACACACCCGTCTACGACCATAGTGCCTCTAGCAACACGAGCAGTATCCCCGCCGACGACTATTCTATGCTATCAGCGGCCGCGCAAATCGATCATAGCTTTCGTGGTTCTGTGAACGAAGGTTTTCAGAACCTCCAGATCCGGCCCTCAGCCGCCTCAAGCATCCCAGCAATCCCTGGAGCCTTTCCCAATGGTTCGGTAGCCGCCGGCATCAATCGGGAGGGCTCCAGAACTGCGCCGCTCCAGCGCGGCAGCCATGTCCTTTTGCAGGCCGCCGAGGATGGCAAAGCCATCGAGCCCTCTCGGGAGATGATAGCTCACGCTGCCGCACAAGAGCAGAAAGAGCAGCAAGCAGCCGGCCCGAGCAACTGGAACACCAAAGGGCAGAACAAGCGCGTCCATTCGGAGCTGACACCATTATCGGAAGAAGCCTCTATGGATGCGGTGTTCAACGGATCCAGCCCTCTGAGTAACGCGGACATGCCCGCCAACCAAGGTTCGAGCTCGGATGACGACCTGTTCAGGGGTTCCCCGGCCAACACAGGGAAAGCGGCCCGTGGTAAAGGCAAAGCTGCCGCCTCTCCTGTCAAGAAGTCGACTCGCGCCCGGGCCGCAAAAGGCGTTGAGAACGAGGACGAGCCCGTCCACCCAAGGCGCTCTTCTCGCCACCCTCAGAAGGTCGCTCGCCATGCTTAACTTTCTACTTGGGTCTTGCTTGTATATACTTGCGTCCATCTCATATCATTCATGATCTACTCACTTGTTTAGTCACTATATACCTTATATCCTCCACGCTCTCTATTGCAGTCCTGTTTTATTTGTAACACATAGACCTTGTACATGGAAGGCAATACATATTGTTTTTATCGCACTTTTGAACGACGCTTGAATATCATTATCAGGTGTCCGGATGGAAAAAGGCGAGGTACAAGTAATATCGATAGGTTCAGAATCAAGGTTCCAAAACCTTATATACGGTCGTGGGTGCAAAATTATCTATATACACATATACTCATCAGATATACACTACTTACTTCTGGTAAGATACGGGGACACGGAAGTCCTCTTTGAGTTGTTGAGAACAAGAAAGCTAATAACATAACAGGCGTCAGCACGCAAGTTGTGCGTAGATTCGCAACGATTATTTTGGTATAGAGATCCCCACCAGAGGTACCCAAATACAACACCTCCTTGCTCGACGACCCTAGGTTTCGGCTGCAAAGTTCTCGACCTTGAGGCCGGCTGTGTGCGCAGCGCGGGCCTTCTAGTACTGTAATGTTCTCGATCTCCTTCCCAGCCTAACCTTTGGTCCCGCTATATGCGCAGTGTGAACCTTCTTACGCATGCCACGGCGGCTCTCCACGGGGTACTCGCACTTGATGGAACGTCTTTGACATTGGCTGACAAAGAAGCAAAAATCAGCCTCACATCGGACAAGCCGTCACCAAGTATTACTGTATGGGAAATGTTGACACCGTCATCAGCCGGCCTCATGCATCAGCCCGAGGACATAATGCGCGATCGCTGCCCGGCGAAGAAAGGGAGAAAGGCAGATAGGAGACAGGAACACTCACTTGCAGCTTCTATCCGAGCTTCCAGAATCCGGGGGTCCGCATGCGATCTTCCTGCCACGGCAGAAGAGGCATGCTAGCGGCGGTTTCCTCGTTAACAGTCTACTCGAAAGGGGGACAGGATTGAGATGTATAGCACCAGGTGAGGGGGTGCGCACGATGGGCCAACCAGCGGGCCGAACCAGGGATTTACTTGTCGGATATGTCGGATAGTAATTGTAAGAGGGTTGCGGATGTCGACGAGTATGATGATGCGATGCATGGCAATTATTCGAAGGCAGTGATGGCTGCGAGCCGGTGGTAGGCGTGGGCTGCCGATAATAACTGTGTTTGCTCTCAGGGTTATGGAGGGTAGATGTATGCGACGACGAGGTGGATGGCGTTGGAGAAACGGGGGAGGGAAGGAAATCCATGTACGGTGGTTCATGCTGGGATGGCTGGGGCTGTTGTGACGGAACTACAATGTTAGTCTGTATGACCTCGCTGGGTGGAGTGTTCGTGGGGGTGTGTGCAGCGTCTGGGCCAACAACCTGTAACCGGATGCCATCAACCCATGTAAGAGCAGCGAGTCACTGGTAACTTACATTGTATCGGTTGGGTGAGGGAGCTTCATGCATACCAGTTCTCGTGTCAGGACTTTGGGGCGCATAAGATGAGAGCGGAGTAAATTCAGGCATGGATTCATAGTCATAGTGCGGTTGGTTTTTTTGGCTGGCAGGAAGAGGAAGGCTTTCATGGCTCGGGTATGACGACGAGGAGACGGAGGTGGGTTCTGAATGACTGGCAGGATGGCCATCCAGTTCGTAATAGTAGTAGCTTGTGCCCTCCAAATACGCACTGGAGACCGTATTGTATTGGTGAGCGGCGGATCTTGCTTGAGGAAAGGTCGCATAAAATTTCTCGTCTTCCTCAATTTTCCAGCGAGCATATGCAGACAGTGGCTCGGGCCCAGCAATGCCACCCATGAGCGACTAAGCGATATGCAGGTTAAGAGGTGCGTGGAGCAGAACCTGGTCAACTAGGCCTTACCTCGTGATGGCTTTGCAAAGCAGCAGCTCGTGATGCCGGCATCTGGGAGTAATGCAGGTGCTGCAACGGTGTGGACTCGCTGGGAAATGAGTAGGCTGCTGTAAACATGGTTGACAGGAAGGCGAGGAATCTATGGGATCATGGTATTATTATAGTAACTTCGAATTCAACAAGGTCACAGGAGGTAAATAGGTAATGATAATGATACTTCGGAAGGATTGCTTCCGTGTCGTCCCTTAGTACTATACCCATCAATTAATGATCGTTCCGAGTCGGGGTGGACCCTCCCCTGTTCACTGATCAACTCCTCTGCTGTTTTCTCGTCTCATGACCATCATCTATAAAGAAGCAAGAGCAACCAGCCATGACTGGCAGGTCTAGGCTGAGAGAGGTAGCTGGAGTTCCCCATTCGAGCAATTAGGTTGCGCCAGACAGTCGGCGTGTGAAGATTAACGTTGTGCTGGATTGTCGTCACAGCATACCTTATTCGATGCCTAAAATTATCACCCCTTCGAACCTCTCAAGCTCAAGTTGACGACCCAAGCTAAAGCTCAAGGGGGTTGTGGCGCGTGCCTCTACGTTCAGTCGGTAGTAAAACATCCGAATGCTTGAGTCACTTGACTTGAGAAGCGTATGTACGCCGTTCCGTTTCCGAACCTGACCTGATAAAACAGTGTTCCACCCGAGTCATTAATACAGCTGTAGGCAATTTACCCTTGGATATCCCTACGTCGAGGCCACTTATTGCATGGTTGGGTTAGATTCGTATCTGTAGCCACCATGTGTCTTCAAGCGTTCGAAAGCAGTCCGAGTCGTTGCCAAGTAAACGATTAGACGCACACAATTACAATAACACGATTGGACCTAAACTGTAGTTGGAAAGAATCATGATACGCGACTTCGCGCTTCAGGGAACGCCACTGGTTGGAGGGTCCTTGCCGCCTCTCCGTACGTCAAGGCACCAACGTAGGGCATGACGTTGTACTTCAGCGCGTAATGGGATGGAGGAACGTTTCTGTGGAATGTCAGTGACGTATTCAATGCACGAAGAGGTGAAAAAGAATGTTAAGGGCGTTCAATATGAAAGTTGGCGTGTCCGCGCAACATATAAAATATAAACAGACGCCTCACTCCCATTTCAAGATGAATTTGACTTACTTGAAGGTGGACGAAAGCTCTCGAAACATGTATTTGTTCTTCCCGACAACGTTTACAACTGCGTCTTCTTTACGTCGCACGATGCGATCCCAAATCACGACTTCGTTCTTAACCTAAGATAGTAGGTCAATATATGCCAAAAGAGACACCTTGATTAAAAGGAACAAAGATCCGGCGACCCAGTGAGGGAAAACCTCGCAATCTCGCAACGTGTTGTGTCGTTGATGATGGCGACATGCGGTCAGATTGGATTAAAAATACACAGGGACTTACTCCTTGTGTATTGGTATATTCTGCCTCGAGGTAAAGAAAAAGTTGTTTGGTGTTCCAATGGAAGAGAGGCGTAAAGTCTTGAATATCGAATGGAAGAGGGGGATGGTGAACATTGAACAAGGGCACCACGATGTGGACTTCAACGTACCAGCAGTGATATTAAAGTTTACAAATGCGAGCTCCTGCTTCTTGCTTGAATAGCGACGCTTGTTTGTTGGATATCTGTCGAGGTGGGTAAATACGCATCACGAGGCTCCATGCAGATCGATATTACTCACACTTTGACCGAAGCTACTTGAAGAGTACCCTTAGGATCCGCTGTGAAGACGAGAGATGAAAGAGCGATGGCGGCTAACAGGCACATCATGCACGAAGAGAGTAGAGCAGAGACATTGTTAATTCTGGAGAATATACTATGCATTGGAGAGAGAGGAGATCCCTGGTGTATCTGGTGTGCCAGTCGTGATAAATAGGGCCAGCTGTCGGCAGGAGGATATCTGAAGGGTTGTCGCAGCGTGACACGACAACAGCTGGTTGTGTTTGGCAGCAACCTTTTGAAAGTCCGCGGCGCTAACCTAACCTACCTCTATAGCTAGTCCAAGTCCCTAAGCCATCCCCAAGTTAATTTCAGCCATCCAAACAAAGATTCTTCTCTCACTGAGGTGACGGATACTGCTTGACAAGAATGTTCGTAGCTTTCTAATATACATCTTCTAAAGTTTCCCCGAATGTCTATCAAAAGTTGCTGCTGCCGCACCAACCTCCTGGTTCGCATATGTTTCATATGGTTTTTAATCCAATCGTAGAACTGGATTAGTACATCCTATAAAAGCAATTGGTCCCGATAGCATAAAATTTTTGGGGTTACCCCTTCCAGAGTCGAAATTACTCCAGGTGACCACCATGGATCGATCTAAGTATCACCCCATGACAAGCATATCCTCCAGCAGAGGTGATCAAAACTTGCTGCGGCTTGTGATGAACATTGCGGTCCAACAACTTCGAACTCCCAATTACAATAATTACGAGAGCTATGTTCCTCCAACTCTTAAGTAGGCGGGTAAGGTCAAGGTTGAGTCCGGTTCTTGTCTGCTGGGATGGGCCTAATTTAATTTGAGTCATGATGGCCAGGTGTTCAACTTGTCATCCCGTTCCACGCCGTATAAATACTCCGTTCCACATCAACTGAGCTTGCTAACAAAATAGTGCCAATTATCATTTACATCGAGCATACGATCATATAGTTTCTATATACGTGAGGTTTGCGAACATGCTCTGGCGTGAGGTATGAGGCTTCTGCTGGATGGTCCGGCAGCCGCTTGTTCCTCCGCTGCAAGTGTCGCTTCTCAACGTGTGCTCAAATCTCATTGGATCCTCAGGCCTCAAAGCCTGACGCCAGGCCACACGGGGATTACCAGTATTTCTGCATCCGCTGGTAAGTTGGAACCGACTTGTCACTTCAGGTGCCATCGGCGGGAACAAAGGGAATCTCCCCACAAGAACAGCAGGACAGAGAAGGACCGACCACCTTTGATTGGAAACCTGCTTTTCAATTGGCCAGATACATAGAGTACGACAGTGGGCATGATGACAGCCCCGAGGCGGTTTCCTTATTCCCCATAGCATGGGTCAGACGTACGCTTATAATTAAGATAGCCTCATCGGATGAAGTCTACAGGCCGTGAAAACAAGAACATACCTACTATACAATACAAGTCCGCATCCTTGTACAATTACTCAAGCACCGATAGTTCTAATATCACCCTCCCGCTCTCGAGCACGAATCCTCCCCTCTTTCATCCTATGTATTCCGTCCATGATCGTTCTGATATGAACGTCCACAGGAATACTGGTGCCCGCAATGTCGGGTTGCGACACCTTGTTTCGCAGGTCCTTCATCTGCGACTGCATCGTTTTTAGATTGGAAAGCGCCTGGGCGATATGTATCTTGGCCTCATCCGTATACTTCTCTAGGTTCTTCAAGAGGTCCAAGTTCGTCGCAAACCGCTGGAGATCTCGACGATTGCCGCCGACCTGTGTCCACATGGATGCGAGAAACTCGGCCTGCTCTGCATTGAGGGAGCTGTTTTCCATCGTTGCGAGGTCACGAATTGCTTGGAGCTGTTCCTTCATGCGCTTGAGCTGACCTTGGGAATGTTTGGCGTGCATGACGAGACCGGAGAGGATCACAGACTGAACAGTCATTGCTTCGTTGAACTTCTCGTTAATGACCTCTTTGGTAGTCTTCTTCGTTCGCCAACTCGCTAGCAACGACATGGCTCCGGAATTCGCGGCGTGGGCTTGCTGGATAGTCTGCAGGGCCCACGTATTGATACCCAGAACGCTGCATGAACGTGCGTTAGAATATAACGAGTTCCAAAGGAAACAGGCAGCATACCTGTCGATTGCACCCATTGCTTTCGCATCAAGCTCTTGTAGACTATCTGCAACGTCCACTGCGTCTCGAACAAAAGTTGTTAAAGAATCTGCCAAGTGCATCGCGGTCCTCAAGTTGCTATACCGAATAGCAGCAATAAGATCGCTGGTTGCAAGCTCCGCTTTGGTTATCTGCAGCGCCATCTCGGATGCAGCAGGAGTATCCCCGGTAAACGTGTCTGCGATTGCATTCTGTACCATCATGAGGGTTGGGAAATCAGCCCATTGTGCTAATCCTGGCTCCGCTTCGACAACAGAAGGTTCAACGGCGAAACTGGACGTCTTGACGCAAACATAAGTACGTGACAGAACATTGATCTCGCAGAGGGAGGTCATGGCAGCCTTGGGGATAGGTGGAACTTGAAACGCTGCGCAAACCATAAACCAGACCAAGGCTGCGAATGGTGTCAAACAGACAACGAGACTGCCTGCTCTCATCAACACAGACAAGGTACGAATGGGCACCGCCATCATGAAGTGCAGTATGGCGGCGATCCATCCTTTGTGAGTGGCATCGACCTCTGCCTGAATCGGCAATTGCGTGGGGATATCTGGGGAGAATTCGATCTTGACAGGCTGGTTGGGTGGAGGAATTTCCTCTGTAGATATTTCCTCTGTAGAGCGGTGGGTAGGAAGTTGCGGTGAGCGCTTTAGCTGATCTTTCCAGTGCCTTTGATGAGAATCCCAGACCACATCGTCTAGGTGCTTCAGTGATCGTTCTGCAGCTCCGAGCTCTGGTGGCATCTGCATCTATTCAGCATGATCACGCGCATAGACGAGCAGATCGCCAACGTACCGTTTGTTGTACACGAGTCTGCATAACGTACGATGCGTTGTCGGAAAGCGAGTCTGTCATGTCTACGGGGAGCCTCATGGTGGACCTAGGTAGACAATGATATTAGCCCAAGCTATCTATATATACCCGGACAATTCTTTGTGCAAGGCAATCTCCGAGGGTGCAAAGAACAAAGGCAAAAAATATTCCAGCTTGAGAATTGCTTGCCAAAGACAAGAACGGAGTAGTCTCGATGCCAAACTCCAAAAAATCGATTTTGAAGACAATCGTTCAAACTTCAAAAGAACGGAGGTAATTTCCTGGGCCACTGGGCCAGTGTTTACATAACGTGACTGGACTCTGTGCCTGAAATGCCAGTGAAACCCCAGCCAACACCACTCTAACAGCACGCCGCTGGACATTTCTCTTGTGCTGCGTGGCTTCACTCAGGGCTACCATTGTCAGCCTTCCTGTGCTCACGTCCATCGTGAACCTATACAAGAACGTTCATGTCTTCAGACCCGAAGGTGTTGCACAGGCTTATTCGCCAAATCTCGGGTTGGGCGTTGTCGTCATTCTTCTCTGAAATCCGTGTCGTAGGAGGAGAGAACGTGCCCAAGGATGGCCCAATTATAGTGTACGTGGAATGTGCGGCGACCATCCCTGTCGCAACCGTTTGCTCATCATGTTTGCGCCCACGTAGGACAGCAACGCACCACAACATGATGCTGGACCCAGCCGTTCTATGTGCGTTGTCATGGATATTTTGAAGTCTCCTGGTCTCATTGAACGATAGCGGTGACTTTTCCTCATCATCGCATATTGAACTATTGGAGTAAAGGTGACATACCAAACCCGCTACTAACCCTGGGTACTTACACTCCTCAAAGCAAGCTTATTTGTGAATCCAATTGTCCGATACATATTATTCTCCTCTGGTAATATACCAGTCGACCGCAAGTCGAAAGATCGACAGGTTCTGTTCAAAGGAACCTTCGAGGCGCTCTCTAATGGTCAAGTGGTGGCATTATTCCCAGAAGGCACAAGCTACACGGAGCCAAGAATCATGCAAGTTAAGGATGGGGCAGCATGGGCAGCACTTGAATATTCCAAATGGCAGCAAGAAAACCCTAGAGCAGCGCCTGCCCAGGACGTAATTATCATCCCGGCTGCTATTGTCTATACGGACAAGTCCAAGTATCGAAGTGATGTAAGTATCCAAGGTCCTATCTCGAAAAAGAATAAGTTTCTTATATAATGCCTTTTGTCAGGTTGTGGTCGAGTGAGGTGATTTCAGCCTTTGCTGATTTCTCTCAGCTGAACTTTATGTCAGGTATGGCCAACCAATCACATTGGATGCGTACAAGGAACAGTTCTTCTCTGGTGAAGATGGCGCTCCTAGGGCCGCCGTCAAAAGGCTGACCCGTGCAATTGAGTACGAGCTTGTGGAGGCTACTGTCAACGCTCCAGACTGGTACGTACTCGATTCTTATCCCCAAGTTACGCCATTCATGTCGAATTCCTACACCAGGGACACTCTTTATGCTGCTCGTATGGCCCGCGATATATTGTGGGAGAAACCGAAGACCATTAACCTTGACGAGTTTGTTGTAATTTCGCAAACGTATGTGATGCCCCCTATCCTAAAACTTGCTTGACTTAAGGATTCTACCAGTTTGGCAGACTTGTTCTCCACACCGAATGCTACTCCTAATCTTAATTCAGCGAAACGCAACCTTCTTGAATATTACTCACTCTTGCAATCATCCCACCTCACGAATTCCGTGTTATCTTCCCTACCGCTCCCTCGTTCGCTCGATCCAAATACCCCAGCCCCAGTCCCCAGTCGTCTTTTAACCCTTCTTATCCTCATACGCGACACCATTTCTGCTTTGGTCCGCCTGCCCTTCTTCCTATTCCCGCTGATCGTCCACTTACCTGTGTACTTCATGGGCCGTCTTGGGGCAACGCTGGTCAAAGACGAGGAAGAAACACAGGCACAGAACAAGGTCGTATTCGGGCTGCTCTCATTGATGCTCATCTACCCTGCCGCCTTCTTTTTTTTGTGGGCGTTATTGTGGTTTACGCCAATAGGTGCCCTGTTGGCGGCGACCACGGTCTACTTGTTCGCTAATTACCATAACAGATTGATCGACGGTAAGCCTTGTTTCTATTCTGATGAGTTTTAGAGCTTACGTCGTATTGTTTACAGATAATTATGAAAGGTAAATTTATTAATCCTGATGGAGCGATTCCACTCTACTGAATCGATTTTTTCGTAGGGCGAAACGCATCATCGCCGCGTGGCGGATTTTGGTCGGTGTATGGGTGCCTAAACAATGGGATCTGTCGCTCGCAGCTCTTTCACAGTACACCACCCCTGCCCCGCCCAAAGAAAACCCTTGGATAGAGAAGCCAAAGACGCCAGAGCAAGGTTCTCGGACCACCAGCCCTGCCCCGTCATCGCCCGGAGTATTTTCATCTGGACCGCCCTCGGCTCTGAGGACAACGATTCCCATCGAAGAGCCTCCTGTGAAGACCCGCCCCAAGCGCCGTCCCCCCTCCCGGCGTCTCGTGCGACATGTGCTAAGGGCGCGTGTGGAGGCAGTAAAAGCGCTCGCAGTATTCTTTGACCACCTGCAGCATGCACCGCCAACGATGCAGGCGAAAGCAAGTGTGCACCTCGCAAGGAGTTATGGCCACTTAGTCGAAGTGAAATCCGAGTCTTCAGACGTGGAAATGCAAGGATGGAGAGATGTACATGAAGTCGTTCGTTTCTTGAAGCAGAGAGGAGCGAAGATTCCTGGGATGCATTTGGGCGCTGTTGAGGGAGAGTGGGCTGCGCTGAGCAGTGAGGGAGAGAGCTATACTACTGCGGACGATTCAGAGACAGTATGGGTACCTCCATCTGGTGATCTATAGATCTTGATGATTTTGCGGATTCCTTTTGCGTGTTATGTGTACGTGGTGCACTCATTCCAAGAATTAGTCTTCCATCGTTCGTCGTTTTGTTACAAAGGTGAGAGATCACAGACGCAAACTCTGGAGCTGATGAACCGTTCGACTTTTTGGGTGAACCGGACCAGTGGATTTTCCATACCTTCGAATACCTCTAATCATTCGGCACAGAGATTATCTTGACGATATTGTAATATCGGACAGGCGTTGCCTATGGCAAACAAGACCAAAATATCCTTTCTTGGCAATGCGCTTCGTTTACTTTGACTGGACCACGAGCGTCGAGCAGATGTTACAATTAAATGGCTGAGCTATGTAGTGCCAAAATGACTCGCTGGAATACCAATTCGTATGTTGGAAGAAGTTACATTAGTACTCTAATTGGTTCAATCTACTCGTTGAGTCGTTGTTATGTGACTACGGATGTGACACTCGATTTCCGAGACCTTCAGCGTGCTAATCGAACCCTGCCTTAGGTCCCCCACCTGTACGACACCCCGTGTCAGTGACCCTTTCATGTCAACTCGAACAGGCTATACGCCCATTGCGCAGTCAATTGACGAAGCAGGCGACGCCGGGGAAGGCAACTCAGGTCCGTCGAACAGGCATATTACCATTACACCTGGCCTTCGTCGCCCAGGCCGCCCGGGAAACATTGATCTAAAAAAGTTAGACAAAGCGTTTAAACGGTGAGTTCTATCCATTCATTTAGCTGCTGCGCTAGCCTCATTCGGTGCTTACAGGTGGACAGAGTCCATAGCACAGAAGGTTAAGGGGAAGAAGAAGGCAGGGCCGAATCATGAGAGGAAAACAATTTGGCATAGTGTTTTTGAACCACAAGTCATAGCATCATGGGTTTCTTCTGGTCCTGTAAGTTGTATCATGCATTTCCTTTCGAATCTGTGTTCAAACATCTACTAGGTCAAGACCTTGGACCATAAACCACCTATGACGCAGGCGGCTTACGACGCGTGAGCTTCCCAAGCATTCGCCTTGTCCTTCATTGACTGACGATAACTTAGCATCATTCAATCCGTGAAAAGCGCCATTGCAGAAGGCGTCCACCCGAAGATGATTACGAAAGGCTCGTCAGGTTCATACTTTGCTCGCGCAAAGGTTGAGGGGCGGGTGCAAACGGTGGCGTAAGCATCACTGAACGTCGAATGATATGAAAATAGCCACTCTGACCACTTGTTTCCATAGCGTTTTTAAGCCCAAAGACGAAGAACCCTATGGACGGCTCAATCCGAAGGTGAAAGCCTCTTCTAGGCGTGCTGAAGAATGAAACTGACTGTACCTCTTCAAGACAACGAAATGGATACATAGGCAATTCAGATGGATTATTCCCTTTGGACGGGCGTGTCTTATACCCAACCTCAGGTCCGTATCTGACTCGCAATCCAGAGAGCTTCCTTTTACCTTTCCCTAGTTATATCTCCGAGGCTGCTGCGTCTTTGTTGGACGAGCGGCTCTCCCTTCATATTGTTCCTCCTACTCAGCTGGTGTCCTTATCAAGCCCCGTGAGAAGGCTTTCGTTGTTCATAATGTCCGAATTATTCATCGATTCTTGCCAAGGCCTTCTTCTATGACTGGCTAGATCGGAGCGCAGCAAAGAAGGGCAAACCCCTACCAGAGAAGATTGGGAGTATGCAGTATTTCTTGCATGGCTTCCAAGGTATGTCACGTCATTCGACCGTGGAGGCCCCATGCTTACGGTGTCATCAAATCCACAGACGCGTCTGACTTCCTTCGGAAACACCCATGGCCTGGACGTGCCATTGCAGATACGTTTGATGACTCCAGTCACCGACATGGGAGTTTGACAAAACGCCTCCTCAATACGCTCAAGATCGTCTGCGGAAGAACAGGCGATATTGAGGATGTCTACGATGACAGTGATTACGACGATGAACGAGTTATGTATGATGCTAGCGAGTCAGATAGCTCAGAAAGACCCTTTTATTGGAGCCAAACCCTCCAGAAGAGCTTCCGCGAAGAATTAGAGAAGTAAGTCTATCTCAGGTTGATTAAATAACGGATGTCACTCACCTTCGACTTCCAGGCTTGTGATTTTGGGTAGGTGCTCTGGTGTTCTCATTTAGGTGCTTGCTGAACTCAGAATCGTTCAGATTATCTTATGCTGAATACCGACCGAGGCGCCGATAATTATATGATCAAATATTGCGAAGGTCATCATGAGAAGTCTCTGGTCGATGTTGCTCCCTCCCGTTCAGTTCGCAAAGGAATGCCTGTCATGAGCGAACTCAGAAGGGAAGCCTCGTCAAGTGCTCCTAGCATGACCACATCCTCGCCATACTTTGCTTCACCAATACCCTCTGAAACCTCGGTTCCTCCAACCGAATATACCCGTGCTCCTCACATACACATTGCAGCTATTGATAATTCGCTGTCGTTCCCTCACGAACACCCGCAGGGGTGGCGCTCATACACATATGGGTGGCTATATCTTCCTGTCAGCATAATTGGACGGCCGTTCAGCGAGAAGACGCGGAGTCATTTCCTCCCTCTGTTAACCTCCAAAGCGTGGTGGGAAGAGACAACTTACCAACTCGAAAAACTCTTCGCTGTCGACCCTGATTTCCACCCCAAGATGTTCAGGGTAACGTTTACCGTTATCTAAACCATGCAGGATGTAACTGACATTGCTTTTATAGCGACAACTTGCTGTTATCAAAGGTTGCTCGGATTCGCATTCCATACCAACTGATGTAAATTTATTTCTACAGGGCAAGCCTGGAATATAGTGCAGTCCCTGAAACACTCTGTGCGTACTATCTACATGTTTGGCATAATCGGTCTGATCGTTGTAATTTCAGGACGAGGGTGAGTGCAGCGTACAAGCCGCAAGGACTACCTGTCTGACCGTTCTTAAGGGCCGCTGGAATTGACACGGAGAAGGAAGGCCCTCGTATGGGATGATGAACTCGAAATCTCGGACGATGCCCTAGAGTCTCAAATACACGGTCCCGCAACCTCGTCTCCGACGACCTCTGCTAGTAGCGTCCCACTACCTCGGCGAACTAGGAGTTACAGCTCCGGTGGCGACTTTCCCCCACCCATCCGGCGGACGTCGACAGATGCATCGGGCGCACCACGGCCAGTTTCTTTTGCCACCAAATTCCAACGGGTGCATCCTGGTACCACAGGAGTCACAGTCCTGGAACATCTGGAACGCTTGGACGCCGTTGAAGCCAGCTTACAGAGACTTGGAGTTGACGGGGCGCTTGACGAAGAAGTCGACGTCGGTGTTGCTGTTCGTCAAGCCAGACAACCTATGCACAGCCCCAGCAGCCCAGTCGCGTCATCGTCCAATGCCGTCACTTCTCCATTCTCTCCTCCTGGCAGCCCTCTCCCTACCGTGCACGAGGTATCGTCTTCCGCAAGTTCCATTGCAGAGGAGGATCTAGCGGCGATGTCCAAATCGATGTCGCATGTTGAGGCGTCTCCGTCGCAATCCAGCCGCCATGGAAGTGCGAGGGGAATAGAGTGGATTCAGACTCTGGAGCCGTCACAGAAACGGATGGTTGTCGCTGAGGTGTGTCCGATGTTGCTTAACTGGGTTCTCAATTGTTCATCATCCTAAATGTATTTGCAGCGCATGGAGATTGTAACCAAGAAGCCCCTCTGCTCTTGCTGGTAATAGCTTCCATAGATATTCTATGAGTCGTGGACAATGTAATATGTGTACAAGGCATATAGGTTGATTTGGGTCAAGTGATTTAGTCCCCTTCTGTGAGCAGCCACTGAGCGAAGTCATCCAAACGCTTCTTCTCAGCTTCATCGCCTTCGCCCTCAATGTCCTCGCCTGCTCCACTCCGTTTGAATCTCTGTTTGCCAGAAAAGAGGGATGCCTCAATTCGACGCCCCGCGAAAAATCTGCCATCCATTTTCTGCAGCCAAGTCAGATGAGAAAGGCAAAGATGAGAGTTGAAGCGGGCGTACCAATAGACATGCATGTGCACTGATAGGATCCCGGAATTTGACTGTCATGATGCCATCCTTCTCCTTCTGTACCCCATGAAGTATGTTAGCACAGTCCGCTTGAAATGTGTACATTACGCACATCATACAAAACGACATTTGTAACCTCGCCCAATGTCGCACATTCCTCTCGTACATCTTCTTTCAGATCGAGAAGCAATGCGGCGTCCTCTGCCAGCTCTTCCAGAGTAAACATATATTTCAATACAACCACCCTGCTGTTGTGGTTCGCCACACGAGCGTTTTCTTCCGGATCGGCCATGGGCCCAAACCCGTCTTCATCATCCCACTCCGTTATCTTCCTATAGAAGATTCAGTTGTTAATCGCAACCACTATCATGGTCCACGCACTTTTGCATCTTCCCTATCCGTCTCGACATCTTCTTCTTGTCCATAGTTTTACGGGGCTTGTGCTCTTGTCCCGCGGAATTCTTGTCCTTGTGCGCAAAGTCGGCTTTCGATACTGTCATGACCGTAGACGCGTCCCCAAAGCGCAACTCTGCATCGTCAAGGATGTTGAGGGCTAGCAAGACGGAGTCTTCCTTGAAATACACGACCAGCGCCTCGCCGCTAAATGTCCCATCCTCCTTCGCGTACATCTTCACCTTGGGCTCACCCTCGTCGTCCTCCTCGATCACACCACACTTTGAAAACCGCTCCACCAGTTCTTCCGGATCCGTGTCCACGGGCAACCCAGTCACATACACTGCGGTATTTTTCGACTTGCGCTCGGTGGGAGGCTTTTCCCGCTCACGCCCGCCAGTGCGCCCACGTTTGATAGATGGGCCCGCTTCTGAAGTTGGGGTGGCAGATGTGTAGTCCACCGGCTCTTTTCGCTTCTTGTTCTCGCGGGCTAGCACTGGGGCAGCTGGAGTCTATTGCATCAAACCATGAGCTTTGATATATAGATAATAGGACCGAGCTTACCTCCTCATCTACGCCTGCAACTGCGTACGCGGCCTGCTGTCGTTTGACGAGATCTTCGTCGACCTGATATCATTTTAACGCGATAATTGACAGGTTATAAGAACTGACACGTACTAAAGGTATCCAAGCCCCTTTCGCGGCATCGTATTCTAGCTCTGTGCCGTCATCTTGTTCAAGCCTCCATGCATTGGCGGTTTTCGAAAAATATACCCTGGATAGAGTAAGATCTGAGAGTTTGGGGATATTTGAATAGAAATGATTCGTACCTTGGATCGTCCGCGAAGGCTGCAGCTTGTGCTCCTTCAGACGCACCCGCAGCTGCAGATGGTGGTGCAGCAGACATTTTAGTGTTTGCATGTGTTGAAAGTCAAGATCTTAGCAAACAACACCTGTCTATATATGGAAAGGCGCGTAAGATTGCCATCCACTAGTAAATGGACTTGGCTGTCCTCCATCTGGGTCGACGACATGCCAGTCTCAGTCCACACTCGGCAGAAATGCGCGATGTTATGAGCCTTACTCTCAAGAAAGGCCGACGTCATCTCTACGTCACACTCACTCCCGAGACTTACAGTCACTATATAAAGACAGTTTCTGAATCGCGCCCTTATGCAGGCCAGGGCTTTCTCCCGCGTATCCACCTTTTCTATCCCCACCAGAAAATTCCAACGCACACTTCTACCAAGAGCTATCATATCTACACGCACTATGGCATCTCACCAAGTACTCACTGACGCAATCAAGGAGGATCATCTCGAGGTAGTAACTCGGCTGCTATGTCGCCTGGCACTTGAATTGACCAAGTCTTAGATGTATGAGTATTATGACCAATACGTCAAAGCCGATGGCAACGCCGACACACGAGAGCGTTGGTACAACCAGCTTTCTTGGGAGATCGCTCGCCACGCTGTCGGGGAAGAAATAGTAGTTTATCCTTTGATGGAGGAGCACCTGGGCAAGCAAGGCGTCGAACTTGCAGACAAAGACCGCGAGGATCATCAGGTATGCCTAGAACCGAAAGACCAATCCCTTCTTTGACATTTTGCACCAAAGTTTGCCAAAGAGCGACTCTACCGCCTAGAGAAAATGACCTCAGGATCCAAGGAGCATGCGGATCTGCTCAAGGAAGTCATGGACCACTTGCACAAACACAACGACAGCGAAGAGACTACGGATCTTCCCCTCCTCGAACCCGCTCTCGGCAAGACCGGTAGCATCAACGCAGCTCACAGGTTCAAGCGGACCAAGCAATTTGCTCCAACCAGGTCAGTCGTTACCACATTACGTCTGGACTACTCGAATTGACTTGTACATCCCGTTGGAAGACCTCATCCCTCTGCACCCAACAAGCCACCCTTCGAGACCGTTGTGGGCTTGATGGCTGCACCGTTGGATAAGCTGAAGGATGCGTTTGCGAAGTTTCCCACTGAAGAGATGAAAGAGGAACTTAAGGTCAAATAAATGTATCATGGTTGGCTATATTCCTGCGTCCAGATTTTTATGACATCGAATTTACTGGTAGTCTGCTTCGAAGAAGCCAATGGCAAGGTTGAGGAGAATGCCGCCTTATTCGTTCTCCAGGACATTATCCATTGGTTCATACGGAGGCTAAACGTTAATGGACGAAATGGCAGGAGAATAGTGCGAGTTCTTCGTGCCTGCCATTAACGGGCGCTCGGGTTACCAAAGCGCAAAGGTAGTTACAGGAAGCCACCAATTCCAGTGTTCTGAGATTATGTTTGATGCCTTCGCCTCACAATAACTGGTGTGAATTCCAGACTTAGCGTCAATTGTTGACATAGATATTTCCCAGTTTCGTTCTATTCCATCACGACACTCAGAAGAAGCAACTCCGTAACAGGCTGGACCGTCATGAGCACGATTATTTGTACATTTCCATAGGGAAATAACTATGAGAGTCATGGGGTGCGTCGGGGGCGCGCTCCGGAATCCAACGTTTGTGAGGCACAGGTAGGGCAGGGGGGAGCCGAGACTCAGTGTACACCTTCTGCGCGGTCGTGATGGCTGCAATGGCTTCGGTGAGGTCGACGGGTGCTTTGGCCGTCGCGGGTACATCGGACTTCTCTTGTGAAGGCGAAGCGATACTATTCGCACACTTGGTGAGTTGAAGCAAAATAACGAGATGAGAAGCGACCATACGGCTGGGCTCCGGCATGCTCAACCAATAATGATGATAGCTCAGTTTGAGTGATGACCGAAAGTCGGGGGTATGCGCGTCGAAGATCACGTTTCCAGTATGGGTTCTTGGCGGGGTCGGAGGCTGGTAACTTACAGGGTGAGCACATGTAGAGACGGAAGAATGGGGACGGTACCTTTCGTCGCAGGTGTGTTGTACTTTTCTGGCCTTGATCCTGGTGGTGGGCGACGATGGAGACTCTGAATGGGAAGTCCAGACGAGAGTTCGGGGTTCACGACAACGGCATCGCCTAAAACGAAACTGAGGATGAAGCAAGCTATGAGTTCCTGGAAACTTACGGAATTTCTTCCAAAAGCCCTGCGGACTGAGATGGTAGAGCGTCGACTCGGCGGCTTTCTTGCTCGCCATGGTTGGACGTGGATGATTTCGAGGCCTGTTTGGTTATTGTTTGTCGGCCAAATCCGGACCCCCCCGGAGTTTAATGCCTTCTTCATTATCAATACTCTTTGTCTCCTTCAATCCAGAAGAAATGGCCATGTAATAAGGCGTGTATGTATCTAGATCTCCTCCCAGGAATACAAATTATAGATACTGGTACGTGTTTCCTGTGACTCGTGCCACATATACTATGTCCCCTTTTTGTTGTAGTAACGGACCCGGGTATGGAGAGGTCTACGTGAATTGGCCGTCCCTGCCAGGGACGGGCCTTGTGGCAAGGTGTACGCATACGTGTACGAAAAGTTGCGGATCCGGATCGCCATTTCAGACCCCAATACGCAAAATGGCGCAATTAGCACCATATTGACAACTAAATTGGTCCGGTAATAAATTTTCGTCATCCCTCTTCAGCCGCTTCAAAAAACTCGTTGTTGCTCCCCCCCGTCCTTAGAACTACGCGGAAGGGACTTTCAGACCATGAGCGTCACGTATACTCATCCGCCACATCCTGCACAGCTCCGACCGACTGAGCCCACTACATTATCCGTCTCTCTGACTGCATCTCCCGCTGAGCGCGATCCCCATGAACTGCCCTCCTTTGGCTCTAGTAGCCTAACTCACCCACAGGCTCCAGTGTTGTACTTGCCACCCCTCCTTTCCTCGTTGCCTGACGCGTACCCATCCGAGCCCATCTCGTCACACCACCCACCACTCGTCACAGAAACCCGCCTCCCAAATATTGACCCCACCTCTTTATCCTTGCACAAAGCGCTGCACTACTTCAAGCCCTTTGATGCAGACTACGTCAGTAAACCATATGCCGAGGCATTCAATTGGACCGAGCTTGTGCTTCCAGAAGATGAGGAGCGAGAATGGTACTGCGTCGTTTTTCGAAGCAAGCGGAAAGCAGGAAGCGATGGCGGAGGTTAGTTATTGTTTCGAGCGCGCAGTCTCGACAACCCGCTGACGTCATGTCCGAACGTTCCAGCATTATACGATGCTGATAAACTCGCACATGAGGAGGCGGTACGGAATGGAGGAGTAGGTTATCAACTTCGTTCCAAGTGTTGTGTATTTCTAATCATCGTTTGCAGTTGATCCTCTACTGGTATGGAATACCAAACCAAACCACCGGAATGAATCTTGCGACGTGCATATGGCAGAGTCGTAAGCACGCAGTCGCCGCAAACTCGCGTCCTCATCACATAAAGGCTATGAGGCTTGCTGCCAATTCTTACGAAGTATATTCTCTGGAGCGCCACATCCTTCGAAAGGAAAAAGGCTCGTCCGGGGTGACAATAGAGCCCTATGTTGGTGGGGAAGTCGGATGGTAGTGCTATGGTGACTCGTGGACCCCTTTCGTTGCTTTGTTATCGCTATTCTCACTATACCCATCACATCATACACATTAGATCACGTCCGTGATAGGAGAAAGTACTGCGGGCAGGAACAGAATAGATAGTATCTTAGTGCTCAGCTAAATTCGCTGGAGAGGGATTCCCGTGAGTAAAATGTTAAAGTAGAGATGATCAACAGGTTATATGAAGCCAAGCGGTCGAGGCGGCTGAGGGAGTCTGTCGACTTGGTGTACGGGACCAAATTTGAAATTAGGCAAAGAGAATACAACTAACAGTATCCGAGTACGTCCCGGAAGATCTTATTTGACGCCACAGATCGGGGTTCATACTTACGGGGTCATACACGCCCAGCCGTGCCCGCAAGTGAGAGCGATCATAAGAATTTTTTCTGGTCAAGTATAAAAATAAACATCCAACTTTGCCGTGTAGGTCGGTAACGCATTTGTGTTGGCGCAAACGGAGTCCCCACGTACTTTGCACGCATATCACGGCTTCATTGTTGATATCAGACTCATGCTTTTGTCACTCCGTGGCACTGATCAATCCCTCCCATTCCCCGAAAAACGGGGTTGTAAGGCTTAGATAGTACGTACTTACCGATATGTAAGATCCGTTGAAGCTGCGTCTGGCAAATAGAGCATTTACTGTACTGAACCGACCATCTCTTCAGTAACGCGTAACATCGAAAGAAAATTATTGCCGCCCTCAGAAAAAAATCGATTTATGGCGATTTTGGAGATTTGTCGGCGAAACAAAAATTTCACGTGCCTGAAGAGATGGTCGGTTCAGTACAGTACTGTACTGATTCGACCAATTCTTCAGGCCCTGTGACGTGTGACGGCGCGCACGATCTCTTCAGCTCTTCAAGCTGGTCAAAAACTTGTGACGAAGCAAAAATCTCTTCAAAAAAGTTACTTCAAAGGCCGCGCAGCGACGAAAATTTTTGAGCTTCCACCCACGCTGTTCGGTCACACTCTTCAAGCCTCGTTGCGACAGGTGACAGACGCAAATTCTCTTCACTTCAAAGGTCCTTGTGACGTGTGACTGAAGACTAGGTCGAATGAGTACAGTAAAAGCAAATATAACTCAGCCACAGCCTCCTTCCCAGGCGTTATTTCGCGGTTGAAGGAAAATGCAAATGCGTCAAATCCATCCCAATCCATACGATTAATAATATTGATGTCATCTGTCCGATAATACACCGACAAACTTTATTTCCTTCAACCGCTTCATAACAGTTACTGACTTTCCGCCTCAAACTTTAATTCTCAATCGGGAAGGATGGCAGACAAGCTACAATGAAGGCGGATTCAACAGCGAAGGCGCGCCCTGTGCATACGCCAAAGTCATTGACTTGAGAAGACTTGCCCGAATGACATTAGATTT
>JABCKH010007775.1:0-31816 GCA_018851285.1 Lyophyllum semitale | reverse complement strand
CGGGGTATCGCGGTGAGATGGGCATGTTGCTGTGGACGAATGGTGTTGGAATGGTGTTCGCTCGTGTGGGCTCACTCTGTAAGTATAATGAGATAGTAACTGGAGCATCATAACACACCAAACGCCCCTCGCCTGCTGGGGTGCATCCTCTTTCCATTTCTCCCCCTTCCCTGTGCTCCTTCGAAGTTTGCAGCGGTAGTCGTGACTCGTTCGCAGTTCACGCGCGTGTTGTTTTCGGCGGAAAGTAGAGGTGTCACCTAGACGGAAAACACATATATAGTTGGCATTAAGAGACTAGATGCTGGACTACAGTGTGTGGCGGGAGCGCGGTCATAGTGGAATGCAGGAGAGGCGGGCCGTCACGAGGTTTGTGGGCGGGCATCTCGTTTAGGATAGGCAGCCATAGAAACAATCAAACAAACTCTTTTGGGAATTAAAGTTTGAGGCGGAAACTCAAAACTGTCGTGCAAGGTGTCGAGCTCATCGTCTGGAACGGCAGGCAGGATGTCGACGACGATGGGGCCGACGCTTGTTGGCAACGGTGGCTGCACAGACAATGCCGAGCTTCATCGGCAAGTGCACGTGTGATCTCACGTGTGTGGATTTTATTTTCGAAAAAAAAAACTGGTCTGGCCAAGGTTTTCCGAAAAGGCTGTAATTAAAATACATACTACTGTACTGTTACGACCTAGTCTTCACGTAACGCGTAACAACGGCTGTGAAGAGAAGAGATTGTCAGCCTCGTAACGCGTAACAAAAAATTTTGAAGAGCGTTACGGACTGTATTTTTGGCCCTAGAAAATCCAAAATTTTCCCCGGGGCAGGATGTCACACTACAGGCACATTCAGATTCACTTATTTGAGTGAGCATGAAGAGATTTAACCCTTCGTAACGCTGAAATCTGGCCCATGAAAAGGTGAAGAGATCAAAATTTTCGTAACGCGTAACACCTCGCGAAGACTCGGTCGTAACAGTACAGTACAGTGATATGAGGGCGGAGAAAGCGTGACGGATCTGTGTGAAATCTCTCCAAGCTGTCCTACTAGTACCAGCGACTCAGGATACCGTCGTGATCGTATACCGGACTCCACTACTAGGCTTGTCTACTTCGACTCCTGGTGTCCCCAGCTCCATGGCGTTTTGGAGCTCGATAATACTCTGTCGGCTCTGGCGTCGAGCCTTTTCTTTGGCCTTAAGAAGCCTTCTGTGATTCGCCAAAATGTGTCCGTATTCGAGCGATGCTGGAGGCACGACTAAATGCAACTGTGAGTGGTGTCCGCAGAGAAAGAAGCGCTCAACTAACCTCTGTCAGAATCTGTCAAAAAGAATTCGTACAAGAACGCGCCAAGCAATGTCGCTGGGATATTGGTAAGTGCTGCAACCGCCGCATACTTTCCTCCGGAAGCTGAGCTTGGTGAGATAGAGGCTCTGATCAGTAAGTATGTAGTAACGTTACCTTTGCTACCCCAGATCGTCATTGCAAGCATGCGCCCTCCAACGTCGCGGGCCGAGTTCAGAGCAACTAAATGGATCTGTCACGTTATGCACGTTGACCTTGTTGTTCGGTACTCACTTCCAGGCGTGGCAAAACCCCAGATAGCAACCGCGCTAACTTCCAGTTCAAGTCAAGTAAGAAGCGATCTCAAACTATACTCACTATGACAGAGCCACAAGGAAAGGTGAAAGAACGGGAGGGACCATCACATTTGTTGGGTCAATAGCAGCGAAGATGACGAAGCCAATAAATGTGTCCTGATAAACGTTAAGTTGAATTTCCTAAGAATACAATCTAGCATAGGCTCACCGTGACAAACTCGTTCAGAAATGCCCGAGGTAATGTCTGCCCAGGCAGAAGATAAAGACCGAAAATTCCAGCGGGACCATTCGGTGTAAATTGCAACTGTTCTAAGGTTCCCGCAGCTGTGAGGATGGCTTCACACTGAACGATTAAGAATTTCCACTGCGAGTATATCAGGAGACATGCAATGTAGGAGCCAAGAACCTGCGCGAAGATATATCTGAACGGTTTTCAGCCCAGTCGCTCCCTTAAAAAATTCGATACACACCTGACTGCTTTCAGAGGTGGAAATCCCCTGAAGACGACGTAGGAGATCGTGATACAAGGATTAAAATGACCGCCAGACGTCCCACTGCAGACAGCAATGGCAAAAAGAATACCAAGGGCATACGCAAAACCAATTTGGTACAAAGCTCAGGTGATGGGTAAGGAATGAGGATGGTGCGTTATACAGAGGTAGATGGCTTACAAGATAATCCGTCCTGTTTTATAATAACTCCTACGACCCACCCTGCTACTGATCCAATACCTACCAAAAAGGGTCACTCGTATAGTCTGCGCCAGGCTTATTAATGTTGCCGCTCACCTGCATACACGTAGAAAAACACGCCCAGCTACGCTTGTGTTAGTCCCAAATACACGTAAAAATTATTACCAACGTACCGCTTCAGCAAACATTTCCATTAACCAATGCACCTCCTTCTTATTCCTCTGCTTCTCCCATACGGTAAAAAACTTTTGTCGCTGCTGGATGTCACGTAGATGTACGACTGGAGTGGCCATCCTTGTGGGCAGGAAGGGGAAGTGGGTATATGCGAAGCGCGCTCGTGGTGTCTTCTCCACGACTTTATACTACCCTGCTCTGCCGGTTGCTGTCATATGCCAAAGAAGCAACGGTTTGGGAACGACAGATCAGATTACACACTGTCGGTCGGTCTCTGCATCGCCTGCAGACCGAGGCACTGTCACTCAGGAATGTGCTAAATGGAATGATGCTGCAATCCTGAGCAGGTGAGTGGCACCGAAGCGCCAACGACTGTTTTTACCCCGGGTTTTGTTGATACCCTCCCCGACGGATACGGTATTGACGTGACATGATTTCATGGAGCCGCTATATCCCTGTACAGGCGTGAATGAAAATGAGAGAGTTCATGTGAACCCAATCAATAAGTGTCTGGTCCCCACCCCGGAGGTTCTATCTCAACAATTAATAGGAAAAGTCTCTACCCTTTATCATTAACAGCAGTGTAGCGTAGACTCTGCACAAATCACAGTTTGGAGCATCCACACAGGACCTGTGTAGGTATCCTTTTGTTAACTGCGTGGCGAATAGAGGGGCTGATGGTTGGAAAGAATAGAAAACGAGATCATTCGGTTGTCCAATTTGTCATCCAGACACGGGCCACGGTGTAAAAGCGAGGCTTAAAACATCCTTGTGGAACAAAAGACGTCATTAAGTAAGAGGCCGTACACTGGTAGCCGTGTTCGCTTGACCGCCAATATTCTGGGATTCCCGTAGAGATCGTAAAAATAGTCGACAGAAAAGCGAAACTCGTCGGGTCTTCGTGCGGTACACCTAATCAGAACGGCCCACTAAAAACAAAATCTCGACTCACGGGCACTGGTAATCAAAACTTGAATCTTGCCGTCTTGGTAAAAAATGGGTGAACTGTCAATGAGTGCCGAGTAAAGCGCAGCAGAGACGGAGCGAAATGTATAGGATTGTCCCATGCAATCTGTATTGGACCAGGGTAACGCCAACAGCAACGTGTGAGAGGGGTGGTAGTCAAAGGAAGGTGGCCGCCGGCGATGACAGTGATTGATGGAGTCGCTCTGGGCGCCCGGATCATGCCCTTGAACGTAGATGGACAAGGAATATGCAAAGAAGACAGCGAAACTGCAAATCGGACTGGAAGGAGTTTGAACCGGAAGCGGTAGGATTCCATTGGTACCGCAAGTGATTGGGGCGCTTCAAGTTTGAGGAATGTCTGATAGTATAAGGAGGTATGTAAGGCGACAGGCCTGCAAAGGAGGGTCGCCGAGATGTTGTTCCGTATAGGATACGACCTTCAGCCAGTGGATTCAACAGGTGATAGATTTGGAGTCCAAGTGATGGAAAATCTGGTAATAAGTCTATTAGCAGACAGGATTTGCGAAACGCACACCGCAACGTTGACGCCAGGTTATTAGGCAAAATGACCTCTTCCTCAGCGCCAAATTCCAGACAATAAATAGTATTCTTTTCATCCAAGGATCTTCCAACATTATTCGAAATAATGCGAAAACCCCGTTCGACGCCAATTCTTTTCTCACTCGTCGTCATAACCTTGTATTGGTTTGCGTGGGCGTTTGGGAACTACAAGATGATAAGCATGGAGTCTGTTTCGCGTCGTCTCAAGGGACATACCAGGATATGAGGTTGGTACAGGTTCTGCTGGTCGGTATCCGAAGCGTTCACGGATGGGTGGTATTGTGACAACCATGACTGGTCCTATTGCTCCGATGACACAAGAATAAAAGATGACAGTGTTTTCGTGGGCCTGGCGTTGCTGTAGCGCGAGAACCATGTCAAGGATTGTATCTCAATGTTATATTCTGGACTAACCAGGTAACGGTAGGTTTGCCGGAATGGACTAGCGAGCATGGACGCCATGTTGGTTGGCTGAGCGGCAAAGGTAGGAATCCAACTCGACGCCGCCGCATCAATACGAACAAATTAACTGCATCACGTAATCAACCCCCCCTGCTCTCAACCATGTCGATGGAAGAAAGTATCAGCTTGGAAGAGACTAACAAAATCCGTATTTCGCTCGGTCTAAAGCCTCTAACGGAAGATGCTGCTCCAGCGGACGACAAAGACAAGCAGGCGGAGGACAATTATGCCAAGAGGCGGGAGCGCGAACAGAACGAGCGCGAGTCAAAGTACATATAATTTACAAGTTCGTCATTCCTTCTACCCAGACCCCACTAACACCCTCTTTCAAAGGAAGATTCAAGACCGAATAGCCAAGTGAGTACTTTCACTCATCCATCCTTACTGTCACTTCCATTTTTGTCCATGGGCATCTCAGGCCCACGACCATTTAAATCATGAACAAGAGGGCGTCATTGCTCACGCGTGCTTCGATAGGGTACGGAATCGAAGAGAGCTCAATGCTTCGCTCAAAGGCTCGACTCTCGGTGATGCAGATGCCGATGTCGACGACACACTGAAATGGCTCAAGAGGAGCAAAAAGAAAGAGAAGGAGCTTGCGAAGAAGCGGCAGGAGGAGCTGGAGCATATGGACAAGGTGTTCCAAGGGGAAGAGTACTCAGAACGTGAGTAACGTCGACTTCTTAATTCCTCCCCGTTCCAACAGTTGTGGTTCTCAGGTGATCTCGAGGGGCTTAAGGTCAGCCATGACTTCGACGAGATGGATGAGGGTGAAGCTCGCATACTCACCTTGAAAGATAGTCGAATCCTCGATAACGAAGGTAAAGTTCAGACATTTCGTCACAGGTTGAGATAATAATTCATTTCGTGAACAGAGGATGAGCTACAGAATATCGAGATGGCGGAGGCAGAGCGCACACGAAAAAATCAAGAATTGAAAATCAAGAAGCGAGACTATACGGGCTATGACGATGAAGAATTCGTCGAGGGGAATCAAGGCATGAAACGCGCCGTACTCTCCAAGTACGATGAAGTTATCGACGGTACCCAGGAAACCGTAAGTAATCTTGCCCGAGTTCTTAATCCCGAGTTTGTCTTTCTAATTCTGATAATTTGTAACAACAGGGTTTCCGGTTAGGCACTTCAGTCGTTTCTACCAAAACCAAACAGGAGGAACGATTACACCAAGCAGCCGCATCTGTCAACAAGTCACTCTTGTCAATAGACTATGCTAGTTAGTGCCGCCTTTTAAGTTTGCTTGCTCTGGACTAACACTTGTAATTCCAGAAAACCTGGAAACTGCTGATTATTTAAAGGAAGGTGACATCGGATTCAAGAAACCCAAAGCAAGTGACTTTTACTCCCCATACCCTCCTACCTAACAATTCGAATTTCGTTTAGACTAAGAAAAAACGTCCATCTCGCCGCGCCCCTACTGAAAGCGAGCCTATACCAGACGACAAAATGGACGTGGATCGGAAACCCATTGTTCCAAGAGTTAGGGACCTGGACACCAATTTTGTTGACGACGACGAACTTCAAGCTGCCCTGGCACGATCTCGGAGAGCAAAACTCCAGAAAGCTAAGAAGTTGACACCCGAAGAATTGGCTCAAAAGAGTGCGTTCATCCTCTCCTCCGTCCCATCCTTGCGGCCTGATACATTCCCTCGGACAGTTGTAGCGCAGCGAGCACAAGAAGAGGAAGAGGCCAAGGAGATTATCAAAGTTGAATCTGACAAAGAAGACGGTGACGACTCAGGCGGACTTACATTTGATGATACGTCAGAGTTCGTACGCGCCGTTGGGATCAAACCGATTGTCAAGGCGGAACCCCAGGAAGTCGCAGTGGCCCCCTCGCTCGCGCCGTCGGTGAAACACGAACAACGGCCGCCTTCGCGTGATGTGTCAATGGCCCCACCAGACGAAACATTGGACGAGGTCGAAGCAGGCGAGGTGGTTGTCAAAGAGGAAGAAGAGGAGGAAGACGAAATGGCTATGCTGAATGCCATCGAGAATGCACTTCTTGCGACGGAAGTCGAAGAGAGCATGCTAAGTGTGAAGAAGGAAGCGGACGACGGCGTCGGCGGCACATCATCTGAGCAGACGTTCAGCTCGGGCATGGCGTCCACACTGAACATCCTGCGGCAGCAAGGGATCCTCGCTACGCCCTCTGGGGACCAGAAGGATCGCGAGAGAACGCAGCTGCAACGGGATCTATGGCTGGCCGAGCAGCGTCGGCGTGTCTCGCAACGCGAATTGGAGCGGCTCCAGTCGCGCGGCGCGAACAAAGATCAGGCGCAACGAGAGTACGAGAACCGGATGCGGGAGCAGCAGGAAGCGCGGGATAATCTGGAGGCGTTCAAGAACTACAAACCCGACGTGAACATTGTGTACTATGACGAGTTCGGGCGCGCGTTGACGCCAAAGGAGGCGTGGAAAGCGCTGTCCCACAAGTTCCATGGGAAGGGGTCGGGCAAGATGAAGACGGAGAAGAGGCTGAAGAAGATTGCGGAGGAGCAGAAGCAGGCGGCGATGGCGAGTGGAGATACGCCGCTCAGCATGAACAGTGCGTTCCAGCAGCGGCAGCAGAAAGCGGGACAGGCACATTTTGTGCTGTCTGTTGGAAACAGAGGGTATGTTTTCCCTTTCTTCTTTTTTTTGCGGTTATCGACATTTTTTATCTCTCTCCAGCGCCGTACCCCAGGCTTCCGACTTCATCGACGCTCAGCCTTTGACTAAGGGGAAGACTGAGAAGAAGAAGAAGAAGCTGGGCAAGGGCGCTCAACAGGCTCTCGAGACCGGGTTCATGACCTTGCCTGCTCCCCAGGCGCAGTCACTTCTGAATGGCGGGAGTCCTGGCCCATCGGGATTCTCACCTATGATGTCCCATAGCAATTCGGCATCGCCTGCACCCTCGATGAAACCTGGTTTCTCTAGGATATCGTCGGCTGTGGATACCCCGTCGCAGAGTGGTACACCTGTGCCTGCGGAACGCTCAAAGGTCACTTTCGGCTTTGGGATGAAACGAAAGGCTGGTGAGGAGGCGCTCAGCCCGCCACCGATGAAGCGGAGATGATGAATGCCTTGGGTTTCACTCTTCTCTGTATGAATGTTGTAATTTATTACATGGGTATCGTGTGGGATGTATGCAGATGGTATACAAGGACTAGCAGTTATCGGTTAGAGTGTTCCAACGCTGACAATCTTCAAATCTTTCGCAACCGCACATCGGCCCTTATCCAACCCTTTGCCGGATTCGAAAGCCTTCACCAACGAAGCCTGTCCTTCGTCCGTCCTGTCACGAGACAGGGTGTCAGAACCTAACGCATGAAGGACGGGTTGACTGACCATTTCACAGCATGTGCGTTCTTATCCAATAACGTTTTCACGGTCGTCCATGAAAAGCGGACCAGCTTCGGAAATCCAAACGTCGGCTCAACAGAGCTCTGTAGCCATGACTGTGTTTTGGGGTCTACACCACAGTTCAGACATAAAACAACCTCCGAAGGTAGAACACACCATACCTGCGGGGTATCCAGAACACACGGCGACATCCGGCAGCCCAGAAACCGGGCTTCCGTCTTCTGCGATACTCTCCTCAAAGACCCAGTCCTCAAGACACGCGTCTCGGGTGACCTTCGCGGCCACACTGGCTGCACCGACGATCTTGAACTTGGAATCGGCTTGGTTGGTCACTGTGAATTCGATTCCTGGGAATAGACCTGAGAGGTATGCTTGGTATGTGGTGTTTGAACCCAGTGCATCGACGTATACCTGGTGTTGGGGAAATGGTTTGATCAGTATTTGGGAAATTTTTGAGGGAGCAAGAGGCTTGCCTCCGAAAGCTGGATCCCCTTTGCAAGTACCTCGCGGATCAGGAGGATTGTGGCGTCTTGGGACTGGACGTTGAGGTTTATGGGTGGGCGCCGGAGCATGCCACTCGATATGGCCTGTGGGCTTTTCGAATAAACTTAAGAGACAAATTGTATACGATTAGGACTGGAGTACTCACGAAATAACTCGTACTGACCAGGCGAGGTTCTCGGGATCGGAACCGAGCGTGCCCAGTAAGTTTGAGCGTATTTCTGCCGTTAGGGTTTTGGAGTCTAGACGGGTTCGACGTCTTTAGACAGTCCTTCAATATAGATGGAATGGTTGTACCTGCAAAGCCCAGTTCTTCTAGTTGCTCCTTATATGCCACTGGGCAATACGCGACCCCATACACCAGAGGCCCCAGGACGGGCCCTCGGCCTGCCTCGTCGACTCCTAGAATGTATGGCCCTGCAGCGGTGGGGAGTTTGGAATGGTAGGTGTAGGATTCAGTGAGGGGAGTGGAGGGTCCTGGGGCGGAAGGGATGTGGTCGGACATGGTTGGGAGCAAGACGCGATATGTACGCGTTGTTTGGCTGCTTTGAGTGTGCAGATGATCTCTAACAGAATTCAAATTTTTGACGAACACTAGGTTATTGGAGGGCTCGCTACATAGTACTAACTGAAGGATGATATGCTGCCTAGTTGGGTGCACGATATGTATGACTCTAGCGTTTTCACTAAGTCCTCGAAAACAGTGCACGACCGATGCTTTCAAAGATGTGTTGGACGTAGAAACGCGGGGGTATTCGCCGATCAATCAGTGACATACGGAGATCTCAGTGGACCAACGATGGACCCGAGGTGGATAGAAGCTAGAGGTTGTGAGAATGGTTCCTTACAGAGCCTACCATGAACAACCCGTCATTTTCAGCGTCTAGCTGACTGGTACGACGAGGAAAGCACCACGCGGGCCGAAGCACTGAAAATTTGATTCCGAAGCTGTTCAGGTGTGACAATGGCGTGACAATGTCCGCTAGGACCCCGTGGCGGACTTAAAAAGCAGTTGTGATAATTTGCGGACTTACAGCGTCCCTCTTGGAAACTGTTATGGATTTTAGAGTTAAGAATGGGACATATGGACATGACAACAGAGGTATTTGAGCGATACAGTGGAGGGAAGAATGACAGAGGGAGGAGTGGCAGGGGTCTGTAGAAGGGTGTAACAAGAATGGTCACGGCGGTTGTAACAAGCTTGTACTCCCAGGTTGTCGTCGTAGCACCTGCCTAGCATTCACGCTTGAGCTCGGTTTCTCGCTGCCTGCAGCCTTGTTACCTTTACAGCCGTCATTTATATTCAGATTCTTCCCTTGACGAGCTATTTTTCATAGCGACTTGTTTGCTATCACTCGGTGTCTTCACCACCTGTGTTTGCACCTCTTGACTCTCTTCTTATCCAGGTCTTTTTTTCCTTATGTCAACAGCACCTCGACAAACAAAGCCTGCCAGGAAGGGGGCTCCTGAACCTGTTCGGTCAGTTTCAACGTTATCTGCTCAATTCCGATCTGTGCGCTAAATCTATGGCAGTCGCATACCTGCATGGTCAGGAGCGCGAGCTTCCCCGACTTTCACCCCGCCTCCCAACAGTTCTCCTCGCACTCAACCTAACGCCTCTCCGGCTACAGCCAGCTTCCCACCATTAGCACAGGCAAATGGAGACGCGGCGCAAGACCGTATACTTCAATCTCTCTCCGGTCTAACGGTCAGTTATGCTTCCTGTTCCGTTGCAAGTTGTCCAGCTCAATCCCGGCGATAGGGAACTACGGTCACTATCTCTACAAAGACCTCGCAGCGCTTCGAGGGCGTCGTTGCATCCACCAGCAGCGAAGGTGATACCACTGGCGTCACCCTCAAGGATGTCAAGGAAGTTACCAACCCTGGAACGCCACTTAAGGACCAACTTTTTATTGCTTCTACTAACATCGACACCTGGTCGTCAGGTCCCGCTGATGCGAAACTCCCGAATGGCGAAAGTGCGTAGAACCTCAGTCCTAATCTACCAACGCTGACATGCTTTGTCCCCTCCAGCATTCCGAACAGACGCCGACATCAGCCAGAGGAAAGGCGGTGGACGTGAACGCGAGCTTCAACAATGGTCAGCAGGTCCGGATGTCGCCCTGTCCACCGATGACGATACTTTCGGGCCCTTAAACAACACCTCGTGGGACCAGTTCGCTGTCAACGAGAAATTATTTGGCGTCAAGACAAATTTCGACGAAAACCTATATACGACGAAATTGGACCGCAGTGCTGCGGACTTTAAGGAACGCGAACGCCAAGCCCAGCGCATCGCAAATGAGATTATCGGGGTGTGTGACTTCATTAATCTTGACTACCGCACTTCCTTATCACCTATATCAGTCTGCAACCAACAACCCCCACATCGCCGAGGAAAGAAATCTCAATGTCGATGACAGTGGTGTAAACGAGGAAGACAAGTTGAGTCGTCTGCGCAACACGCATCTTGTAAGCAAACATGCGTTAACACTGTTTCCAGATATGGAGCTGTGGTTCGAGGAACCAATGCCTATGTCCCTCCTGGTGCTAGGAAAGCAGGTGCCCCCTCGCCTCCTGTAAACAACGTGGCCTCGACCACGACCTTAACGGCGGCCGAAATCCCCAAGGTCTCCATCAACGGGCCAGACGGTGCTACGCTTCCCTCTCAGACACAGTCACCATCCTCGTCCAAGGCCCCTTCCCCTGCCCCCACCAAGGTAGGTTTCGAATTTAATAGTAGTGAATGCCACTCGAACACGCGTTCTCCCGACAGCCGCCTGCGGACCCCCTCCCGGCATTCCGGGACTTCGTTACGAACGAGAAACAACGTCTTACTCAGAAGCGACAGGCACTTGTTAAGAGCGAGATGGACAAACGTATGGCTGAGTTGGTCAAGTTCAGTCAAAGCTTCAAGGTTCGCATTCCTTCTGTTTCTCGATCCTCTTTTCTCATCTGATCGAACAGCTGAACAAACCCATTCCTGACGATCTTGTACCAATTTTGGCCAAGGACGAAGAAAAGCAGCGCGCCATCCGTGACAAGGCGACCAAGGACGCTGCATCAAGCCAGGCGCGTAGTATCGGCGCTACCGCCCCTGCCAACGCTGCGCGGGGTGCTCAAGTCGCCGCTGCCAAGATCAGCGGGGCATCACAACGCCCCGCGATCTCGCCTGCGGCAAAGACAGCTACCAATATAGTCGCGCCATCTCAGACTACGGTGCCAAAAGCCGCTGCCACCACGAAGCCAGCTTCAGACACTGCCGTGAAAAAACCTGCCATGGTTATCCAAGCTATCCCTCCCTTCAAAGGCAGTACTAAGCCTCGCCAGTCGTCGATCCCTGCCAACGGCACGCCTTCGGCCAGTGTTGCTACACCCCCTGGCTCGAGTTCGACTCCAGTGAACAATGGCAGCATGTCACCAGCAACTGCTGCAAACCGGTTGAACGTCAACGCGTCCTCATTTAGACCCAATGCAAAGGCAAATGCCTTTACTCCTGTAACCTTGCTGTTTTTCGTACTGACGTCTGAGGATGCACTCTGAACTTTGTCACACAGGGTGGTGCCCCTCCGAATACTGCCAACCCCGCAGGCAACAGTGCCTCGTCTACAGGTTCACCCAAGCCCAAACCCGAAACGGTGAGCGACTGCGTGCTATGAGGAAGAAGAGGTCTGATTGTTGAATCATTTAAAGGCACCCAATCCTTTCTTCGGTACTCGGCCCATCAAGAAGAGCCCGCCTGTGAACATCAAGGACGATTTTAATCCGTTCAAGCATAACAAGATCGTGGAAGCTACCCAAGTTTGTAAGTCCTTGGTGCCTAATTTTTCCCTCTCTTGATAGCTTCTGACATATTGTACAGCGGGATTGTGGCCATACAATGGCAAACGTTACGCTCAGATGTTCCCCCAACCTCAACACCAGCCTCAACACCAACAATCCCACAACATGCCGGTTCCTGGCCCACCGCCAATGCCTCCTCCATCCTACGAAGAGGATTCTGCGGCACAGGCAGCAGCCCGTGGCTACGTCTATGCGTACCCTCAGTATGGCTACCCTGGCCAAGTATGTATCTACATGCTGTCTATGCAAATATATCCTGATTGGCCATTAGCCTATGATGCCCGGTATGGCACCTCCGGGACCCCCAGGCGCTTATATGCCTGGCCCTTACATGCAGCCGATGCAATATCCTCCCGGAATGCCTCCTCCAAATGGTCAGGCATTATTTTTGCCTCTATCCTTATTCTCCATCCTCATATACACTTTCATTCTAGCCATGTATACGCCCGGTATGGGTCAAATGCCGCGTAAGCTTATTTCTACCACACAAGAACACGCCATTTACATATTCTCTGTTTCCAGCGCAAGCGTACATGCCTCCCCCTCCCGGACCTTCCTACCCCCCTCCGAACGGCGCCGGCCCCCGGCCATCCGTGCCGTCTACGCCCATGCCTACCCACGTTCATCAGTATTACCACCAGAGTCCTCAACGTATGATTCCCTTTGACCAGTACACTGGCAAAATGTTCACAATGCCCATGCCTACAGTCCAGCACGCTGTGCCTTATCACATGATGATGCCGCCACCGCCGAACGTGCCCCAGCACCCATACGAGGGCGGGCCTGCGCCGCCTGTTCAGATGGGCGGGCATGCGTGACGGCGGCTGAGTGTTGTCGCTTACCTTCTTTGGTTGTTTGTTGGATTTTTTTGTTGTACGGTTGGGCGGGGGCGGCGGGGCTGGGTCGGGGAGCCCGACGCTTTGGATATCTTGTCGTATTTTTTCTGTTTCGGGATCCACGCAGCCGCTTCGGGATTCATTGTACACCTCCCCTCTCTCACGATTGATGTTGTTGTGGATTCTGAAATACTACGCCAAGTTCTGATGGATTTGTTATACAGCTTGCATGTTCCAGGTAAAACGTAAGGGTAAATAAGTAAGGGAAAGTGATTATTCATAGGGAAAAAATATCAGCGAACGTAACATGACATCTCCACTTTCTTCAACAAACCCTTCAAAGTATTGCTTGTCCGATTGCAATTGGCCTGCAGCCACGCTTCCATCTCGCCTCGCAACGCTCCCAACTCCTCCGAGACCGGCAACTGACCATCAGGTCTAACGAGGCAAGGATTGAGCAGAACGTCAAACAACCTGCTCCATAGCTCGGTCTGCCAATACCTCTTCAACGGCGTGCTGATCTTGTATCGGTCGCCTGCCAACCCCACCGAGCTTCCTTGGATATATTTCCCGAAAAGCATGCAGTAGATGATGCCAACGAGACCAAAGTAGTCCGTCTGGAACGTCCAGGGTCTGTTCTCGCGTACCTCGAAGCAGTCTCGATCGTCGGTTGGCCATTCTGCGATGAAGCGCTGACCAGAGGGGAACAGCCTTGTGTCAATGGTGCGCCCAAAGTCAATGACCTTGAGGCCTTTGTAGCTCCATCCACTGTCACCGGAAGGCTGGTAGAGACTCGACCATGCGGAGCCGCCACCTGGAACGTCTTCTAGACGAAGAAGGCAGTTATCGATCTTCAGGTCTCCGTGGATGAAGCCTGCCTTGTGTGTGGCTTCGAGGAGGCGGAGTAGCTCAATTGTGAAGAATACCACAAGCAGCTCGTCCAGGCACGCGCCCTGCTGAGACACGCCCGCCGCGACAGCGCTGTTGACGATGTTGAGGAGTGTACCTTGGGGACATAGGTCCAGAATGAGAAAACTCTCGTCGCGGAATGCGTACAGAGCGTGGGGTAGGATAACAGACCGACGCAGGGGTGCCGGAAGAACTGAATGTAGCCTCCGGAGTACGTGATACTCCCAAAGATTCCGCGGCTTCACAACCTTGAGCGCGACCATCGATGAGCCGTCCTCGTCGACTTCGTCTTCAAGGTCTTCATCACTTTCTTCGTCGTCTCGTCGTGTCCCCAGATCCCGTGCTTTAAATACGGCACCGAAACCTCCTTCCCCTAACTTCTCTGAAACGCTGAACTTGTGCCCATCAAGCTCTAGCGAGAAACATGCCGAAACGTCCAACACACCCGTGTTGCCTGCCCCACTTGTTTTCCGCGCCTTCTTCGCGAACTTCTGGAGACTGTCCAGCCTGTTGGATTCGCGGTCACGCAGGTCGTAGAAATGAGGGTCTGTAGGTATTCGCGATAGCAAAGTCGCAATGATAGGCGGGTCGAATGGATTACATGGATTCGGTGGTTTGAACTTCAAATTGAGGGTGAGAGTGTCCCCAAGGCTCAGCGCCCCCGTCTTCTCCTCAATGATTGCCACGGGCGGGTCCTCTTTCGGTGGAAGATGAGCCGATAGGCGTAATGGCTCCAAAGGCTTTCCTTCATCGTATTGTTCGACATTTTCTCTTAGCTCTGTCGCCAGCCTCTCAGCTGCAAGGGCCGCCCCATGCTCGTTGTGCTGCTGTGGGAAGAAGCTATTTTCACCTCGAAGCGCACCACTCTTCTCCGAAGCACGGAAGCGATCACTCGGAGTCCCCTCCCCTCGTGTGCTCGTCGTGTACTCGAACGTCCGTTCGGTGATGGGTGTCATGACGTTAAACTTGCCAAACCGACCGCCAAGTGGTATCTCCCGGTAGGATTCGCCCTCTTCATAATCAGCCTCCTGACTAGTCGTCAGAGGGGCCTCATACTGTTCGTATCCTTCCTCGTCACCATATTGATCATCGTCGTCGTATTGGTCCAGATCCTGCGACTCGTCGAGACTATCTTCTATCTGAAATACCACCTTGGTCTGTAACGCAGCTGGCTCTCGTAAAGGCTGAGGCGCTGGCTCGCGTTCTTTATCCACGTGCGGAGTAAATGCGGAAGGGGCGTCCTTGAACGGCGTGAAAGCAGGTTTTAGATCAGTAAACGGTGTGAATGCAGTACTGAGGGTTTTCGGTGTGAAGGCGTTCTCGGACTGCTCGGGAGGTCGGCTGAAAACCTTGAATGGCGTTTTTGCATCTTCGTCGACGAACGGGGCGAAAGCTCGAACCGGGTCGTTCGGCCCAGGTGACAGGACGTCGTGGTGAGATTTCGCACGTTCGTGCACTGGTCTGGTTTTCGGCTGGGGCTTTCCGTGATCATCTGTAAAGACGTCGCGAAGCGGTGCAAGCGGAATAGTATTCGTCTGCGCTGGTGTAAACACCTTCGATGAAAACGCATTCTCTGAACTTGCAGACTCTGTTAGTGGCTTGAGCGTCGACCCGCCCAACTTATTTCGAGGAGCATTCTCGTCCGCGCGAGTTGATGCTGTTGAATCCTTGACAGACAAGGCTGGCCTTGGAGTGATGACGGATGCCCTGTTCTCGTCAACGAAGGGTGTGAACTACGAGAGATCGACCGTTAGTTGTCTCATAGGACCATAGCTTGAAGGGAGCACCTTGGCTGAAGGAGTTCGGTTGGAGTGGGAGTTCTCGTCAACAAATGGTCGGAAACCTTGAAGATGCAAGCATGAATACTCAGAAAATGAAGGAGAAAAAAACGCACCAGATGTCGGAGTTTTGGCGTTCTGAATTGCGTTTTCGCTCCCTTGCACGACAGGGGGTCGGGGAGTAAGACTGGGAGTCAATTCGACTTTCCTCATCGATGCATGCCTGCTGATCGTAATTGTCTTGTCTGGCGAGTTATACATTCCAAAGACATCGGCAAGGGCTTCTTTCGTGTTGATCGTGACAGTTGGCTCCGCACCACCCAATAGACTCTTTCTTCGCCCTCCCATGCCCGACTTCAAGCCATCATCATTGAAATCCACTGGCATCGATAACGATGAAGAAGAAGCATTGAAACGTGTGGACTCAGACGCGGGCGGTGGGCCCCACTTTTTGCCTAGGAGTCCCATGGAGCGAGCTCTCGCCTCCTGAATGCTATATTCTCCGCCCTCCTTCGTGAATAAAAGTGTTAGGTTAAAGCGCAATTTCTCCGGACGCTTTCCAGGATCTGGGGGTGCCAACATGGGTGCGTATCGGGACTCTGGTGTCGCGTTGAATGATGTAGGATTAGAGGATTGGACACGCTTTATAGGTTTTACAGTAGATGTGGATGATGATGACGACGACGACTGATTTTGGCTGCCGTTACCCTTCAAGTAGCCCCGTCGAAGACCGTCCGTCGGATTGGCCACTGAAGCAGACCTAGAAGGTAGATCATTTGACGTGGATGGACTCTGAAAAGAGGGCCCACGGCTCTGAAACTCTCGATATCGATTCTTTAATCGCTCCAGCGGCCGCACCTGGCGCTTGATCCCGTAGCGATAGATGTCTTCGGCATCTTTCCGTCTGCGGTGTATATAAGGTCATCCATTGAGCAGAGAGTAATCAAAACATACCTTCCGTCTGCTTCAAGAAGAGCTGCATAACCCTCGTACAACATCGAGAAAGATGTCCCAATGTCCTTAGCCAGGAGATGCGCGTAGATATCGATAGCATCCGGACGCTCGACTTGTGCAGCGTACAACGTCCATAGCTTCAGGTAGCGTAGATCTGTCCTATATATTGGATCGTCCTTGAACTCCCTGGTAGCCTGTTGCAGGAGCTCAAGCAGCCCTGAACCTGGGTCTTTCTCGCCATAGTTCTTGATAGTCCATTGAACAAATTGGTCGTAGACGGCTAGGGGATCATCCTCTTCGTTGATGGCCGTGGCTAGCTGTGTATTGAATTTTTGCCGTTCGAGGTCGATTCTGCTGGCGTCATTTGTTGCACGCGATGGCATGGATTGGTTCAACTTCGGATTTGACTTTGTTTGTTCAATCGCGTCGCGTCGATGCTGCACGTGTCCCACACCAGAACAATGGAGCCCAAACTTTTCAATCCTTGAGCCTTACCCCTCATTATTTCATCTTCCATTTATCATATAGAATCTAACGTACACATACTATGAAACGAAAACGCTAAAATTCCTTGCGATGTGGACCTTGTATGGTGACTGGTTAGATGGGGCCCACGTGGTAAGTAAGCAGATGCATGTGATAATATTTTTATGCATTCCTCCCTTCAAAGTTCACCCAGATTCACCCGTATAGTCTTTCTTCTCAAAACGTGTTTGCGTTCCCATAAGACTTGCTTCTATGTCTGTTCGACCCACGACCGTACAGCACACACTTCGGCAGCTGAAATTGGCTGTGCCAGGAGTGGCGATCACTTACTATCTTGGGACAATTCGAGAATTCTGGCAGATAGCTCAAGCTGGAGGATCTTGGGGCCAGTACGTTCATACACCATCGTATTGTGGATAAATTTACTCTAGCTGACACGCGTTATGTAGGACAGCGGCATTTGGGGCTTTGGGACTTGGCCTGACGACAATCGTACTCTTCATTTACGTGCTCATGGCCCCTTGGATTAAAGGTGTGGAACCCAATGTTCGTTTTTTTCAGGATTTTTTATCGCGCGGTTCATGCTAACAAAGCTTCGAATAGTACCGTTCATGGCGGGAATCTGGGATCCTCTCTTCAGTGATACCTGTGAGTAGCCGATTTTCAGGGTTGGAGCTCTTATGCCGAACCTAAATTCACGCAATAGCTTTTAACTACAACAATTGTCGTTGGGTCGCTTCTTCTTGTGCTGACGCTCGGTCAGTGGTCAAGTTTGGGTTACTTGAGAGGCATCATTGGTGGTAAGCATCCATCCAGTGATTTATATACATACCCTTTTTCTTTTCTTTCGTAAATCTCTCTCCACGCGCATTCCATACTGATCCCCCGCCAATAATAGCCGCCGCTATCTATACACTCGCATTTGGACTCCTTGGCTTAGTACCTGTTCCAAAAGCACGACGCAGCCTCTAGACGAACACGTACTTCATCATCATTTATTTCTGTAATCTGCTGCACGATCTATGTATCTCATCCACGCAAGTTCTTCATTCAAGCTTCTGCAGCGCTCCTGCCACGTCGCGTAAGTACCTGGCGTAGGCTTGCGAAACTCCACACGTGATGGCTCTGAGATTATCTGGGTTTATGTAAGGCTGTACTACATTGTACGGTGACCAGTCTATCTAATCTCAGTGCTTACGATCTACGTCTTTTTTCGCTTCGGTTCGCTGTATTATACCCGCCACAGGCTTCATGTACAACAATGGCTACAGTTCCCCAGAATTCACCAATAATCCATTCATAAACGATCCTAGAAACCCACAGACTCGTTTCCCGGACCTTTCGACTGTATCTGGCGCTCAAACCCAATGGCTTCAGTCCCCAACCGATGCCAATCAAATGGTATATCAGCAAGCTCAAGGGATGTACCAACAGCCCTCATATCAGCAGCAGCAACCGCAGCTCTCTCCCGGTTACGCACAACAGACAGGATATATGAGCCCAGGGCTATCTCCAGGGCTGGCTCCACAACCCACGGGAATTCCATTCCAACCAACAAGCTCTTTCGGACAGCAGCTTGCCGCGAATATCAGCGGGAGCAGCTACGGTTACCTGCAGGGGCAGAACGGGCAGCCGCAGCAGCAGGGGTATAATCCTGCACAGCAGCAGCTACAGAGCCCTAGCTATGTTTCACAGTTCGATCCATACGCATCGATTGGGCAGGGGTGGAATGGTGAAAATCAGATGCAGAATGCTCCAGTCTCTGCAGGAGGCGGCCCCGTCTCTACTTCGACGTCGCCATCGGGGAATCCACATCCACGAGAATACCTTCGTACACATAAGGCAGAGATCGAGGCTTGGGACACCTATGCGTGGAAGCAGCTTTTGAATGCCTTTGATGCATTGAAGGAATCCTGGGAGGGCCGGACGAAGGAACTTGACGGGAAGATCGGCCAGCTTCAAGCGCAATTACAGTACGGGGGAGGGGGCTACTATTCAGGGCAGATCCAGCAAGAGGGGTCAAGACTGCAAGGGGTGGGTTGATCTGCAACCTTTTCCTGGCTATGCTCATGCGCTCTCTAGCTGCTGAAAGACGCCCAATCGCATTTTGGTACGTTTTCGGATTATGGGCTTTGAAATATTCCGGACTAAAACCACTATGGTAGATTCTGTTGCAGCTTCCTCATTCCAAATGCACGAGGTTTTCCAAGGTTACCGCCAATCGGCCGACCCTGCGAGCAAACGCCGCGTCCGTGAAGCTTCCAATGCAGCGCTCCAAGGTCTCCCCGACTGGCCGCCGCAGGTGTATTGAATTACTTATATCAATGTACCATATGTTTCAGTAAGTTTTGTACCGTGATATCCTGCAGTTCAATTATGGGTATCTGTACGACGATCAAACCCACAAATGTACAATTGGCTTCCACGGCATAGAAGTTCACTTTCGCAGGCGGCCTCGAGCCCCTAACGTCACTCCTAATCAGCCGCCAACAGGATCAACGTCGCAGCGGAAGCTTGAAACGCTCTGAACGTACAATCGCACTTTGCGCATGGGGTAGGTGAACTCTATTGGTCGATGCTAGCGCTAAATGCCCGTCGTCAGACACATGTCTTCAGTTAGCCCTGCACATAAAAATTCTCCGTCGCAAGATGAACTTGATGCCCAGCAGAATATGCGTAAAAGGGAAGCATGCCCACCGTACATAACCACATATATGATTCAACGATATTGTTACAAAGATTACATACAGACGCAGAAAGAATAGTACAGTAAAAAGAGATCATGATTATCACGCACGGTAGAGTTCGGCGTACGACCAGGAGAATAAATTGGCAACATTCCTACACTTCGCTTTACCGTTCTGACAACGAGCGCGCCTTGCTTCACGACGAGCGTGCCTTGCTTCACCACCTTTCTCCTTCAACCTTGCAACCCACTCCGCATGAGCCTTCTGATATGCACGCCACGATTCTGACTTCATCAGATTATTGCTGATATCGCGGGCTTTCTGCTTTGCCGTGTGCGTTCTTCCGATAAGCTGCTCGCCCGCGATATTAATGATGTCCTCCCCCCTCTTCTTCAACTCTTTTGCCTTTCCACGAGCTCGGTCGTGACGATACTGAACACGCTCCCGTATCTCCTTCGCCTTGCCCTTTGACAGGTCAACCCGCTTCTTCGTCTGGCGGCGAATAGCATGGCCAAGCTCATCGATTGATTCCATCAACTCGTCGAGGTCGTTGCGAAGCCGAGACACTCGAATGTCTAGAACGTCCGACAGCGAATTGACAACCAGGCTGAGAGCGGTGGATTTGGACCCCGATGATCCGTCCGACTTGAACCCTGCAGGTACCATTGGCATCGAAGGCTTTGCTTCAGTCGGCAACTGGGTTTCGGGCTTGACGATGGTGTCTTCCGCAGGTTTAGCCTTATCCGTCGACCTGGAAGACTTAGAGTAACTGTCATCAACCTTTAGCGGGGCGGAGGTGCTCGCCATTGCCCGGTCATTAGACGTGATAGCCAATGAGGTGGAGCCAGGGTTGAAAATAGATAGCGAAAAGTCTATATGAGTGGTAACGGCGGGTGTATTGGCTCTGGCTGTGGTGGAAAAGACGGAAGTATTATTGATCTCGGGGCCGAACATTCCCCACACGGTAGTGGCAGCAGGAGTCGTAGTGGTGGTGGTAGGAGTCGGGGATCTACGGAACGCCGTGTTCATGGTGAAACCGACGATCAGCGACACCAATGCGAACCTACGGCAACTTTAGCTATTTATTATCTGTATCAAGAACGGTGAAACATACAAAGTGACCGCGTGGACGGGACTGAGGTGATCCGACAAGGATTTCCCTGGGCGTTTCTTCGCCTCCAAAAGAAGCCGCCGGAATAAACGGTGCGCACGTATGTCCTGAACCTCGCCGATATCACTATCGAAAATGGGCGAACCCGCACCGGAGCCCAAGCGCACCACCTTGTTTGCTGGGATCGACAAAGAGTTCCAATCGTTCGTTGCCTTGACTCGAGACATATTATCGGTTGTCGGGGAGGTGGATGGTATGAGTACGGGAAGGTACAAAGAGTGGTCAGGTAACGCATGAATGGCTGAAGGTAGGTACAATATGGCCAAAGAGGGGCGTTTGACAAGGGTCTGGGAAATAGGCTGGGAGCAGATGAAGTTAATCCAAAGTTAGCAAATCATTCAACGTACAGTATCGACAGTCTTGACATTCCCCGTTCTATCGTGAACCTGAATGAAGTGAGCTATGTTTGGGAAGCCATCGACCTTGTGTTGGACGTGTAGATATCGGATGAATTCGTCAGTGGAAGGAGTCTTGTCTGCCAGGGTGAGGCCAGACACAAGCACTGCCTTCTGCACCAAGTCCTGAACGAAGGACCATTTGATCGAAGACGATGAGCCGTATAACACCACATCGAACGAAACTTTGCTTTCTTCAGGACAGACCGGGACGACGTGCTCGGTGACCTCGGGCGTGGTAGAAAACGAACCCGGATCTTCCTTGCAGATAGGCTGGTCTGTAAATTCAACGGTGTCATTGACGGGATCGGTGGCATCGTCCGTGAGGACATCTGTAGGGATGTCTGTCGTTTCGGATGGGGAGACGTCCTCGTATGATCTGTTCAGCTCATCCCGTGAACTAGTCAATGGATCAGGAAACGATAGTCTAAGATCGCGCAGGGAAGTATGAGTGCTCCCAGTACTGGTGCGAGATGCGCTCAAAGTGCTGATCAGGCTCTGATCAAGCGCTTCTTTAACGCGCTGCTCTTCGATGAAGTCGTGTCCAGCGCTAGCCGTCAATTCCGAGGCGCCCATGCTGGGCTCGACGACGTCCGCAGTCGGCTCCGAAATGGCCATTCCAAGCTCGCTGTTTGGAGTCTCTTCGTCCCCGCTATCATCTACAAAACCTTCCCAAGCCTCGACATCGCCATCCCTGGAACTTCCAACGCTCATCGAGGACCTCCGAGACAGTGGCATCAAGCCAGCATCCTCTCGGTCACTGTCTCCAGACATAACTGAGTCATTGTCCGACTCGCGATTGCTGGAGATATCCAGCCAGTCAGAATCCGAGAGACTGTCGACTTCTGACATGCTGGAGGAGGCAGCATATTCCAGTGTCTCTACCGGAAGGCTATGGTGATTCATTGTTGTCAAACGTTGAAAAGGGGAACTTGTCTTTAAGTAGTGGAAACCGGCCCATTGCCCCGGCGTTTGTCAGCTTGCCACCATCTTATCGTCCCTTCTTATCAGATTAGACAATAGAGTCCTCCCACCATGTTCCTCGACCTTCCTGTGGACATCAAACTCGAAATTTGCGCATCTCTCTCTCCAGAAGACGTTCTAGCTCTCAAGCAGGTCGGTATTCCAAGTTTTTTTTTCCGCTGACACTGGTTGAACGTTAACGTTGAACATGCAGACATGTCGTGTCCTCCACGCACTGGGGTGTTTAGATTACGTGTGGCATCAAATGACAGTTGATCTCCCTCTAGATCTTCCTCTGAACCGAGATATCAAAACGTTGAGTAGTTCCGAGGTGCAGCTCGCCGTGATCAAGGCGCTGCGACTGGAACGTAACTGGCAAGGTTACCCCGGGCGCCCGCGGCAATTGCATCGAGTACAGCATGATGAGGCTGTCGTCAATCAAATGCAACCGTTAGGATCCGAATGGCTTGTGACCCTCTCACGAGTACACCTTCAAGCGACCTTCCAATTGTCCATTTGGTCTCTGAAGGACGGGACATGTTACCGTGTAGCTGAACTGCACTCTGCGTCGAGATTCTCTGCTGCTCTTCACTCCGAGTCAAAGGGGGTAGTTGCTGTTATTGGGTACGGTGGATCACAGATAGAGTCAGTTTTTCTTTTGCTTTTAGACGGGATGGTGACCCTGTTGACTGTAACTCCAGATACCTCAACATATATTCCGTTTCGTTGCCACATAGACGAGGAGCTGAATGTATGACTCGTTTATGCCGCAGCATTTCCAGACCGAAAACCCATGGCACATTTTTTGACGTTCAAGTTCGTGGAGATATCGTTGCTGCAGGCGTTGCTCGATTTTTGAATCTGGTTCCCTCTTACGAAATATTTTTCTTCAACGTCACTAGCAACATTCATTGGTCATTCCATCCGAGAATACCTTCGGTATGCGAAATGCTCTGGCATACATGTATCAGCTCACACATGTGATCTACAGACCATCGAACAGCTACGCTTCAGAGTATTCCCGGATCGTGTCGTACTTGTTGGCGTGAAGCAGCGAAATACCTTGGTGATCAGTGTTTACACTCTTCCGTCAGTGAATCGTGAAGAACGGAGCACCACCACAACCTTGAAGGTGGATGATTCACCTATCCTCATATCTCATTACGAAACCACCCCTACCCCAAAAATGTTTGATTTCCACATCCCCACGGATCCAACGACTGGAGCTTCTGGGCTCTTTTCAATAATGATCTTCCCTGATCTTCTCCACAACAAGGGGGAAGGATACACACTGAATTTTTCCCTGGGTCCTCTTACTGGTCAGACTCAAGCAGGATTAACAGTTCAATCATTCAGAACGCGAGCGAAAACATCTGTTGACATCGTGTGCGTCGGAACTACTGGGAAACGCGCAGTCTGGCTCCAGCGCCGATGGGATACAGATGAATTTGAATTGATGAGGGGTAGCTTTCCTAGTGCTGGAACACCAAAGGTGCAAGCGTTATTTCCCAGACATATGGCATTACCGTTCGAAGCACATAGCTGTGTTTCCTTGGCCTTTGACGAAGCCACTGGGCGTGTCTATCTCAGCCTTCACACTGGAGGGCTTTATATCGTTGATTTGTGAGTCATTATACCTTCGTCAAATGTTATTCTACTCACACGACCGAACCCTTAACCATGGAGTTGAATCCTATCGCTTGTTCGAAGCATTCGTTGGATAATTCTGTTTTCAGTTAGTAGCAATACCTTACTCTTGGTATACCTGATACAGTTATACTGGCTGTACTTAAGTACATACCCGTCCACTTGTCTTCAACGTCAAATCCAAAAGGGTCAAAATGATGATCGGCACGTGGCACATGATTTTACGAATTCTGTAATCGCAAGACTCATCTCGACGGCTTCAAATTTTACTTGCCATCTGACCTCTGTTCTCGCTGCCCTTTTGGATACCAGGGCCTAAGTTCAAACTGAACGTATCGTGCGATTCTGCTCACTCCGATGGAACATGAAATAGATCAAGTCGTACAAGCGATTGTCATTGCCTCCGATCCCACCCAAGTGTCACTACATCAGCAAGCCCTCGCGTACATAGCAACTTTCCAGCAAAACGCGAATAATACGTGGCGACTAGCTCTTCCCATATTTGTCGATCGAACCACAGCAGGATCCAGGAAATATCCACCACAGGCGCGGTTCTTTGCTCTTCGTGTCCTGGACGAGTTTTTTGATAATCGGTGAGTCATATTTTTAGCACTTTCGATGTTAGTTCAGTTACGTGGCATGGGGATGAGATACGCGTCTACGGGCGGTGAACAGTTCAGGCAATCTTTATCGGAGATTCCCCTCGTCTACCCGGGATCGCACCCTTTGTTCACTCCAGGTGAAAAGCTGACTTCTTCATTCACAACAGGTTCAAATTACTGCATGATGAAACATTTCGGACATTGCAACAAGCCTTAGTGTCGTACATACAATCTGAGTATGTCACAGGATCCGCCGAGGCAGATGCCACTTGTAAGCGTATCTACAACATATAATTCCTCGAAAACTGACTCGGAAGCAGTCCTCAGAAACAAGTTCTCTCATACTCTCACGCTTTTCTTCCTGTGCACGTATTGCGAACAATGGCCAACCTTCTTCTCCGATCTATTCACCCTCATACGACCAACGGACAATTTATCGCAATCTACATTCAATCGTCACATCTCTCTACTATTTTTCCACATCGTATTAGAGATCTCAGGGGAAGTTGCTGACCAGATGATCAAATCAGCGCGACCGTACGACGCTGATCGCCATGCACGCGATGGTAGAGTGCGGGATGCGGTGCGGGAAAGAGACGCTGCGCGAATCAACGAGGCGGTTTTGACACTGGTCGCAGAGGGATCAGAAAGAATGCTGAGTCTACGGAAACAAGAAGACTCGGCGGCTACTACTCGAGAAGTAGACGCGGCGATCGAAGTGGTGGACTGGGGTATTAGGACTTTTGGATCCTATGTCGGTGAGTCATTATCTTGCGCTTGTCTCTACCTCGACCGATCGTGCTTTAAGGATGGATCGACATAAATTTGACTGTGACACCGACGACCGTCCCGTTATTATTCAACCTCCTTGCAGATCCCTCATTACCTATCCGTCTGGCCACTTCTGTGGCCCTCCTCCGTATCGTCGCAAAGGGTCTTAAGGAACCTGGGGATAAACTGAGCCTACTTAAGGTGCTCTCGTTAGGAGAGGTGCTGGACGCTTTAGAATCCAAAACAAGAGCACAACAAATTGAACGTGGCTCAGAAACGGACGAGGGGGAGGAGTCTTATAGGGAGGCACTGGGAAAGCTGCTCAATGTACTTGGCTTGGAGATCGCGAAGCTTACGGACGTGCGTGTGCAAGCATTCCTATGGTCCTATCCCTTCTTACCGTCACTCCAGGATTGCCCGAACGAAAACATTCGTCCAGAAGCCTCCAAGCTTATGGCACAACTGCTACCTGTGATGCTTCGATTCTTAGCAGACCCTTATGACGATACGTGCTCTACCATGTTTCCGCTGCTGCAAATCATCCTTAGCGGCGTGAGTCTAATTTTCTACTGGGTATGTCTAGGTATTGAACGTTTCCTCAGTATAAGCGCAGCAGGAAGATATCCGCTGACCCAATTGACGATACCAAACGATCATTCCTCACCTCCCTCCTTCAAGTCCTCTTGACGAAAATGAAGTGGGACTCTGACGCAGACCCTGCGGATGTCGATGAAGACGACAACGCTGAATTCGAGAAAATGCGCAAGGTACTAATTTTGTTGGATGATCTGTGCCAATACCGTTTGATGCATTATCCATTCAGGAGTTACGAACATTCATGGATTCGATCCTTGCGATAGACCAGTATCTTGTAACCGACGTCGTCCGAACACTTGCTTTGAACACCATATCTGCCTACCAAAATGGTGTTTCAATCAAATGGCATGACGCGGAACTTGGTATCTATCTAGTCTTCATCTTCGGTGAAATTAACAAAAGTAGGTTCTTCTCGACTAATCATTAATCCCTGCGGATTTATGTATTGTTTTATAGCGGGTGGAAAAGGCCGTGCAGCATTTTGTCAAGCACCTACGGTCGACAAAGACAAGCGGAAAGCAACGGATTATTCGGAATACCCCCTAACAACACATGGAGAGATGCTCTATGCCCTTGTCCAGTCCGGAATAGCGTCGTATCCTCATCATGCAGTTTCACTTCAGTTTTTCGAGACCGTTTCACGTTATACCGACTTCTTTAAGATCCGAAAAGAATGCATTATTCCTACTTTGGAAGCGATGGTCGATCCTCGGTCAGTTATTTGTACCTCTAGCCCGTTCAGGTGTCTTATTTTATCACTCGCATAGCGGCCTACATAACGAGAACCCTGCTTTCCGTTTACGATTATATTATCTGTTCCACCGTTTCATTAAGGAAGCCAAAAACGACATTCCAGCAGATATCAGCGCCAATATCATCCAGAGTATCCAAGATCTATTACGCATTCAGGTTGAACTTCCAGACATGGACGACACGGACGAGGACCCTCTGACGGAAGCGGTCAAGGGCTCAGCTTTCGACTCTCAGTTGTATCTTTACGAGGCCGCTGGCATCCTTTGCTCCCTGCTCTACAAGTCCCCAGAACAACAGGCCACCCTTCTCCTCTCGCTCGTCAAGCCTCTGATGGACGAGCTTTCTATCAATCTACAGGCGTCCACGAAAGGCGGCCAGGATATCGTACCCATCGTCAAAGTTCACCATATCATCATGGCACTAGGCAATATCTCAAAAGGCTTTCCGGATTACCCACCCTCCCTTCCTGAAGGCTATGTCCTACCACCTCTCAACGTCCTTGCACAAGTGGCGCAGGCAATTTTGGTATGTTTGGAGGCTATGAATGTTTTTAAGGTCGTTCGGGATGCGGTAAGTATTTTGGTCCATTTATTTACCTGTTATTCATCCAGCTCTATAGACTCGGTTCGCTTTTGCCAGGATTCTTGCTACAGCAGGGCCCAGCGTCACGCACTTTATTCCACCGCTTATGGCCAACCTTCTTGCACATTTTGAACCATCCGAACTTGTCGATTTCATGAATTTCATTGGTCTTTTGATACACAAGCTACAGGTTGGTTTATGCTTCTCTTCCTAACAGTTTGACTCTAACACGGGATTCTAGAAGGATATGTTTGACGTGCTGGACCAATTGATTGGCCCACTCAGCACACATATCACGGCACTCCTGTCTCAGCCCATCTCCGGCACAGACGATGAACGGGCACATATCGATACCAAGAAAGCCTACCTCGCCTTGTTGAACAACATCATGTCTGCCAAGCTTCATGGTATCTTCACTTCAGAAAGTAAGGACCTCTTTGTCATGTATCGACTGACTTCAGCTCATCATGTATTCTATCAGGAAATTCTTCTGGTTTTGAATCTTTGATCGACAATATGCGCCGCCAAGCGGAAGATGTTTCGGATCCTCCCAGTCAGAAGGTTGCTTTGACCTTTTTGAACAAGGGTGTGAGCGTTTGGGGTCAGCCATCCACGGACGGTGCACAGAACGGATCGCAGGGCGGCTTGCCAGGTTTCGACCGGTTTATGTATGAGCGCCTCCTTCCTACGGCGTTCCGTGTACCGTCATCTCCAGAATTCAACATCAAAGACGGCCAAATGATGGTGGTGAGTGATTTTTGGCGACCCAAATCATATGGGCTTGACTTTGCATTAGGCTCTCCACGAAATCGCCAACCTGTTGCAAACTATCTGCCAGACCCGTGGCCCGGAGGCTTACAACTATTTTCTGTCGGTCTTCCTCCCGTCGCAAAACTGGCCGCCCGAAACGGCATTGGAATTCACAACGAAACTACGAGACCTCGACGCCAAGAATTTCCGAAAATACTTTACAGATTTCGTGCGAGCTTCCCGTTCCTCCTCATAGCATATTCCTCATCTGGCTTGAACTCTTCCACTTTGCATACACTCATGGTTCTCTTTCCATCCCGTCATACGCAATCTAACCACGCTTTCTTGCTATCACCCATATAATGCCTTCTTCCTTCAAGTCGATTCTCACCCGATGTACTTCTCCCCATAACTTCATTATCAATATTTTGCGGCCGCGATGAAACAATATTACAACTGCCATGTAACACGTCTAGAATGTTGTTCAGGTTTGGTTCAGGTGAGAGACGACAGATTCCCAGTCGGGATGATCTGTCGCGGCGCTCAAGGCGCGGCTTCAATAAGAACAAACAGGAGCGTGACCGACTCCTGGCGGGCGAGCCACTCATCGTGCAACCCATTGACCGTAGGCAACATGAATGGCAAGTCACTGTGAACGTGTTTGAAAGAATGTCTTTGACAATTCGACCTAGCTGCTCGCAGGGGGAAGCCTAAAATTGTGTGTGATCTGACTCATATACCGACCACCTCTGATGACTATCCGATGAACACAGAAACCTCCTCGAAAGGTATGTATCCTCAATGTTCAAAGTATAAACTACCTACACTGATTGACTTCGTTAGCATGGCACAACATTCTCTGCTGAGAAAACGTGGGCTGAATTAGCAAACAATATACGTGAGATCCACAACCACGATGCATCGAATCTCTCTTTCGAAGAGAATTACCGGTTCGCGTATAACATGGTCCTTCATAAGGAGGGTAAAATGTTATACGAAGGAGTAAAGAAGCTTGTAGCGGAGAACCTCGACATGCTCGCTAAGGACAAAGTCATTCCGGTATTTCCTACTGGAGGCAATACTGACCCTATGCATCGGAGTCAAGAGGCAGATATATTTTTGAAGGCTCTGCGCAGCATATGGGATGACCACACAGGGAATATGGTGAAGCTGGGGCAGATATTGAAGTACATGGTACGCCATTGATCACCTCACTTGTCCATTCTTGCCTCGTACACATCTCGAAAGGATCGTGTCCACACCAAAAGTGAAAAGGTTCCCGAAATTTGCGAAGCTGGACGTCATTTGTTCTTGAAACACATCATCCGCCCACCAATACAACAGCACATCGTGACTGCTATCCTCAACCAAGTTCGATTCGAGCGCGACGGATACAGCATTAATCGGTCACCTGTTAAAGGATGTGCTGATGTTCTTCTAAGTCTCGACGTCAATGAAACTTCTCTCACAGTCTACAAGCGGGATCTAGAGCCAGCCTTTCTCCAAGAGAGCGAGGCTTTTTACAAGGCTGAAGGCGTGAAGTTGTTGGAATCATGCGATGCGCCGGAGTTCTTACGCAGAGTGCGTCATTTTTTTGTTGAAAGACTGTGTCTAATCATATGCATCAGGTAGAAACACGATTTGAAAGCGAAGACTCACGTACTCATCACTATTTGGCCAGCCAAACGGCCTCACCACTGCGACAGATCTTGAAAGACCACCTCTTGACCCCACATCTTTCCACAGTTATCTCGCTCCCCAACTCGGGATTGGACAATATGATGGACACAGACAAGACTGACGATCTTGCACGACTATATCGCCTATTCACCGCAGTGACGACTGGATTGCCATGTTTAAAGCGGTCTCTAAAGGACTCCGTCGCGCATCGCGGAAGAGAGATAAATCGCGTTTCATTAGGAGCAGAAAGTGGGGAGATGGATGTTGATGCTGTAGGAGATGAGGTGGATAAAAAGGGAAAGGGAAAGGCTCGACCCGCAGTCAATGCTGGCGCTCAGAAATTGACGTTGGCCTTGAAGTGGGTCCAAGATGTTCTCGATCTTCGAGATAAGTTTGTTTCCGTGTGGCAAACTGCCTTTAACAAGGATCGAGAAGTAGAGACTGCACTCAACGAGGTATTTGCTTCTTGTTTCACGATGACTTGCACTTACATACGTGTTTACTAGGCTTTTCAAGAGTTCATAGACGGCAATGAACACTCGCCCGAGTACATATCGCTCTTCATCGACGATAATTTGAAGAAGGGCCTTAAAGGAGTGGGTAGAGGCAATCGATGCTGTTTTTTTTCGATTTTAACGCTCTCCCAGAAAACCGATGCCGAAGTCGACGCTGTGTTAGACAAGACGATAACGGTCTTCCGCTTCCTCACTGACAAAGATGTCTTCGAACGTTATTACAAGGGTCATCTTGCTAAACGCCTTCTTCATGGACGCTCCGTGTCTGATGATGCAGAGCGAGGAATGCTCGCCAAACTCAAAGTGGAATGCGGCTTCCAGTTTACCCAAAAACTAGAGGGTATGTTCCACGATATGAAGCTATCAGCAGATACCATGCAAGCCTATAGTGTGCACCTCGCCAAGACCACTGTATGTAATGCTCTTTTGTTAGCTCGGTTCCGTCAGCCCTTTGACAATGTTCATTGTCTAGCCACCCGAAATCAACCTTTCTGTTATCGTGATGACGTCGACGTTTTGGCCAATGGCGTCCTCCGCGTCTCCTTGCACATTCACTCCTGAAATGGCGAGAACATGTAAATCGTTCGAACAGTTTTATCTTTCGAGACATTCTGGTCGGCGGTTGACGTGGCAGCCATTGCTGGGAAACGCCGATGTCCGTGTTGCCTTCAATACTGCCAACATTGAACTAAATGTGTCGACATTTGCGTTGGTCATTCTCCTCCAATTTCAAGATATCCCCGATGATGCTTTCTTGACCTATTTGGTAAAGGTTATCAGGTTTTCCCGTGCATCTTGCCTGACTGTTTCCCAAGGAACTACAAGAGGCTACGAAAATTCAAGATCCCGAGCTACAACGGAACCTTCAATCATTAGCGTGCGCCAAGTATAAGATTCTGAAGAAGCACCCTCCAGGAAGAGACGTCGAAAAGGATGATTCTTTCTCATTCAACACTGGCTTCACATCCACCTTGCGGAAAATCAAGATCGGTACTATTTCGTCGAAAGTTGAATCGGGTGAAGAAAGGAAAGAGACTTGGGATCGTATTGATGAAGAGAGAAGACATCAGACTGAGGTCAGCATCTTCTGTCTTTCCCGCTCTATCAATTGCACCATCTAACATCCACTCATGCAGGCTTGTATCGTCCGCATCATGAAAGATCGCAAACATATGACACACAATGACCTGATCAATGAGGTAACACGACAGCTCGCTGGAAGGTTTCATCCAGATCCTCTGAACATCAAGAAACGAATCGAGGGCCTGATAGAGGTGAGTCGCTCCTAATCGCGAGAAATCATGAGTTGAGAGTTTCTGGCAAATACAGAGGGAGTATTTGGAACGCTGTGAAGATCGAAAGTCTTACAACTATTGTGTGAGTCTGGGATCTTCGTATTCCTTATGTAGTATACTCACAACGACAAAAGGCCTAAGCATTTTGTATTTTTTACCATACAGCATCGGATGTCTTGTACTTCTATGTACTTACAACCATTTAATACTTACTCGCACTGTATCGCATCCCCATCGACCGTCACGAAACTACCAATGCACGCGGCAGATTCCTTTCTGTCATTTA